>JAACNH010000900.1:73745-98061 GCA_019447015.1 Hymenochirus boettgeri | reverse complement strand
AACAGCCGCCTCGCGATAAACATAAACAGGGCGGCAAATACACAAACTGCAGCCCTCCGCGCCGGAATAATACATAAGAGTGGCCGGCCGTAGGACCGTGCTGCTACAGGGATAATTAGATAAACAGCAGACGATTAATACATACAATAGGACATAATGAAATTAAGACATAAGCGCCGGTACGGCCCGCGGATATACAATTTTATAAATGGCGCCGGCAGTCAATACATCAACCGCGGGATAATTTCATAAACGAGGCACGGCATAATATGAATCAATTAAAGCCCCGATTACACTAGTCAAACAGGCACGCAGTATTCCTTAACAGGCATCGGGATACCATTAAACAGTGGGCCCCATAATACAATAAACTAGCGGATATACATAATAAACGGAAAGCGATCAATACGGAATATAAACGATCCCGCCGCATAATACATAAAATGGGGGAAGATATTGGATAATTAACTTATAAAATGGCGTCGATAATACAAAACGGCCGCTCATGCCGCACATAAATGGGATAATACATAAATGGGGACCGGCGCACGGGGCGATAATAATAAAAGGGGCAATACCCCAAACATGGGGTGGATAATACATAACGGGGATAATTCATATTAAAACGAAGGCCCACGCAATTAATTCCGTAATGCAGAGCATCGACGGCCCTGATAAATTCATAAAAATGATAATTCGGATAAACAGGGGAGTGATAAATACATAAATGCCGGCGCCATAAAGTCCATAAACGCCGCGCGCACGGACCAAGGTGAGGGAACATAAGTACAAAGACAGGGCCTCCGACAAACATAAAATGACGCCCCCTGCTCAGCCATACAATACATAAACGCGGTAGAGGGGCTAACGTCCCGTACGGCGGATAAGTTATAATACGGCGTGATAGACATAAAATGCCCGGGATAATAAGTACATAAACGGAGGGCCATTAAATCATAAACAAATGCTGGGGAGTAATATCATAAACGCGGATTCATTCATAAACGCGGGCGGGCATAATACAATAAACAGAAGAGGATAGGAAACGCGATAATTAAGTAAATGAAAATTGCAGGAGAAATACTATAAACGTCGGGAGAAATACAAAACGGCGAGGACCGCCCTGAGGAATATAATTGATATAAGATGCGGGATAAGACATAAACGGCGATGTAAATAATAAACAGCCGGCGATTCATTCTATGAACGTCGGCGATATATCTCAAAAAGGGAATAAATACAATAAAGATTAAGGGCTTCATCAATACATAAACAGGCCCACCACCGGGAATCAATTTCATTATAATACTGGTTCGGATAATAATTATGATAAAACGGCGCGAAGGATAATACATAAAGGGTCCCATAGGCCTGAGTTATGGCCGGATAATTCTACTAATATGGGCGCCGCCGGGATGTAATAACGATAAAACGGGCACCTCGGGATAAATTACATAAATCTGCGGATAAAATACAATAACGTAAAGGCGGGCATTAATTACATAAAGTGCTGGCCGGCCCGCGTACATGGAGGTGGCATAATTTATAAATATGGCGGATAATACAAGTACAACGGGTGAGGACGTAATAATAATGAAACGCCCAGAGACGGCACAGTGCCGCGACTGCACCGATATACTACATAAAAACAGGGATCATACATAAATGCCACGAGTGATATAAAAATAAACAGGAGATGATAATACTATAAACCAGGGTAAGATAAAGTCATAAACAGGCGGATGAAATAACTAATAAACGGTCGGATCCGCTGATACTGGCGGCATAAACATGCCGGGATCAGGCAGATGATAAGTAACATATTATTAATAGGGGACATCTAATTCATAACGTGGAGATAATACATAAAAAGTAGGGGAGAGAGGCTCATCATAAATAATTGTATAAATAGCAGGGCGATAACTTCATAAATCCGGCGAATAATACATTAAATGGGATCATAATACATAAATGGCCGGACAACTAATAGCACTCAACGAAAGCTTCTTGGCGGTACGGGAAGAATAATTCTTCTAAAACGCGCCACGGCGCCATAATACATAACCAGTAGGGGAGATAAATACATAAAAGGGATACACCGGATAAGGTGCTCATAATACATATAAACAGGGCGCATAATTAATGAATGCGCTGGTCCCGGATAATTCCATAAACGGGGCCGCAGAGAATAATAACATAAACAACGTGTAGATATATTACATACACAGGGACGCAGATTAAATACCGATAAGACGGCGTCCGAAGATAGGGAGTAAAAATACATAAATCCCGTGGCTTTTATTCGCAGGTCCTTTTCTTGCCGCTCCCCTGATATCAATAAAAGGCGGCTAAATACTATAGAATCGCCGTAGGGATTTAATACAATCATAGCATGGGGCGATAATCATCAAACAAAGACCGGCGATAATACTATAAAGCGGATGCGCCATATAATAACCGAATAAAATGCGGCGATTATACATGAAACGCCGGCGTACGCCATCGGCGGAGTAATATCTATAAAGCGGGGCTATACATAAAATGCGCAAGGATAATACATAAACGAGCGATAATTTCAGATTAAAACAGAGAAGAGAAATCACATAAACAGCGCACGAAAAATATATCATATAAACAGGGTCGATTTTAAATACATAAAACATGCAGGGCCAGATTTCATAGGCCGCATTTAATTTAATATAGCCGGCTGCGCATGTAATAGCAATAAATCGGGATGAGAAAGCGGATAACCCATCTGAGAGGGGATAATACAGTAAACGGGGGACGGGCGGGCGGCATGTATCTTATAATGTATACGGGACCCCGGATTCAAAAGTGCATAATACATAAATATAAGACGCGCTGACATAATACATATACTGGTGCGAATACAAATTCAAAACAACCCTTTATGCCACGCCGTGATAATACATAAATGGGCGGCTTAATCTCCCCCGTTTAATACGCAGTATAGATAACACGGAATAATCAATAAACGGACCCGGGATGTGTGTTTTTTTAGCATGGCGGATAATATATAACCGAGCGGAGTAATACTAAAGGGGCCGAGATGCCCGGACTTCCGATAATTTTAGAAATGCGGTTACGCCTAGCAAAGCCGATAATACGATAAACAAGGGCATAATACATAAAAACGGCGGCGTATAATACAATATATAAACGGCATGCTATAATACTATAACAAGCGGTACGCCCGGCAGGAATAATTTATAAATGCGCGCCATAATTACATAAATGCCTGATAATACATTAAAACTGGACTTGCCCGCGATAGTTTATAAATTGAAGGGGGATTTACGGGATAATTACATAAACGCCGCCCCCGCCGAAAAAATGAAGGGCGACATACCCCCCCCATAATATCACTCCCAAAACCGCACGGACGACGGGCGACCCGGGCATAAATTTATAAAATGCCCCGGGCCTATAATACATATAAGGAAGCGAAAAATAAAATGCCGCCCCCCCGCCATAAAACAATAAACAGAGTGGGCTACCCACCCCCACTCGGTAAGATAGAATACCGAGGAGGAATAGAATTCCAGAACAGAATATTACAAACCACCCCTCTTTATCACCGCCTAATTTTACATATAAATGGCGCTGATAAATCATAAAAATAAGGCGCATAGCTTTATAAATGCGGGAATAATACATAACCAAGGTTATATAGTGAATGCTCCTAGGTCTATTAATAACTATCCAAAAGAAGGGCCACGCACGGAGAATAAGTTGAGATAAAGGGTCACGAGCGACAATAATTATTAAATAGGCGATAATTACATAAACGGGGATAATACTATCAACGGGATAATACATAAACAGGCGTTACGTTTTTGGATGTAATTTATAAATGAGGCCATAATACCATAAATGGCGAGCATATACCATAACCTGGCGGATAGCCCTTTATAAATGGGGATAATACTATATCCAAACGAGCCCCCGCAGATAAGTACATACAAAGACAATGCCCCGGCACTCCCGCCGGCCATACGGTTAATTCTATAAAATGGGCGAGATCAAGTACATGTAAACGGCTAGCATAAGTACTAACATAAACGCGGGCGGAACGAGTGGCCATAAATTTATAAAATGGAGGGAGGAGTTAACACTTTAAACGCCGCGCCGATAATATATACATAGAAACTAGGCACCGGAAATTACATGAATGGGGCCCCCCCGATAATGTCATAAACGCCAGGGATAATGATCATAAACGGACATCGGGATAATAACATGAAAAGGGCCCGATAATTCATAAAACGACGGGCCATAACCTGGAATAATACATAAATGCGGACAACGAAGCAACAACTGGCGACTCGCCAAAATACATCAGAACTCAGAGCCGGATTCGACACCCGGGATTAGGGATGAATTACATAAATACGAGTCGCAGAGATATAACCCGCGCTGCGAAATACAATAGAACGGGTGCCCATAATTAATATAAGACAGTGGATACATGCCGCATAATCGGGCCGATAATTTTAGAGGGGATCATACATTAAACGCGCGCGCCCATGATAATATGATAATTACTGATGTGAAGACCGGATAGCTTACTAAATGCCCCGCAGGGGCAATAGCAACGGGGATAATTACATAAATCGCAGCGCAGAAGAATTTGAAATTTCTAAACATGGGCGATAGTAATATCTAGTAAACAGCGTCCAGATTATGGTGGATACTACGGAATAAACGGGAATAATTCATAAACCAAGGATTCAATAAACATAAATCAAGCAGCTCGCGAGGATAATACAAGTAATACAACAGATGGCATAATTCAATAAATTGGGCGCAGATAATAATATAATAAAAATGAGGGGCACAGGCGGAGTCATTTACAATAAATGGCGACGGCAACGCATACATACATATAAAGAGGGCTGATTCTTCGGCGCATAAATACTCTGAATAAAAACAGCTCCGCGGCCGATAATAATTCATGACTACCGCCGGAGGATTAATTTCGATAAACGCCGGCAGGGAAGATTAAATACCATAAACAAGAGGCCGGGGAGTAATAAACTTATATATAAACCGCCCCAGGTGCATAAACAGATACCATCAGAACGCAGCGGATAATACATAACGCCGAGGAAATAAGTTCAATGAAACGGAGCGATAATCATTAAACGGGGCATAATACATAAATGGCACCCAGAAATCTAATACATAACATGAGTTGGATAATTACATAATAAGGGCGATAATACATAAACGTCCCCGACCGTGCGTCACTAACAACGCGGCACAGGGCAGTAATTAAAATCGGGGCGATAGATACATCATAAATGGCGGATTAATAATAACATGAGGGATAATTCCTGCAAGAGGAGCTCACGCATAAGATTATCATACAATACGCCCGGATAATACATTATAATGGCCGCCCGTGCATAATACATATCAACACAGGTGCATATACATAATATCGAGCCCGAGATCATAAATAACCTAAAATGCGCCGGCCACGTGGGGCGATAATTTAATAGAATGGCGGCGTGATAATATCATAAATAGACGCGACCACTGAATTAATACATATCTAAACGGGCGAAATAATTCATGAAGGGAGAGTGCGGGGATAATAATTCATCAAAACAGGGAGTAAACCCCGGGGGATAAATACATGAACGGCCCGGGAAGATATACATAATACGGCAGCCACGCATGTGGCAATTACATATAATAAGACACTAAACGGGGGATAAGCCGGCCCGATAATACATATAAACGCGCTGATTTTGCGCATACATACATAACTTGGAGGATAATGAACGCGGATTAATACATTAAACCATGGTCCCGACAATACACAATACGCGGGCCCGATACAACCCTCTAACACAGCCGGATTCATACATAAACGCTCGGGTCGCGGCGATAATATACATAAACAGCCGGCATCAACCTAACGATAATTTCATGCGCTGCCGATGCATCTCCCCCCCCTGCGCTCTGATAAGATACATAACCAGGGATCATCCCCTTAAACAAGGGGCGCATAATACATAAGAACGAATGCATAAGTACAAATAAAACGCGTTGGACAATTACTATGAATGACGCGGCATATTATCATAAACAGCCGGCCGATCATACATAACCATGGGATAATTACAATTAAAACCGGCGCAATAATACATAACCGGGACTGCCCATAAAATACATAATATAAACGCCCCCCGGGCGCGCCGATAGCCGGCCGAGGCGCCAGTCTGATAAATTTTCAAGTAAGGTGCGCGGCATAGATACATAAAGAATGCCAGGCCGCATAAATACACATTAATGACGAGTGGTATATAATTCATATAAACGGCTGTGAAAAATAAACAGAATTGAACGCGTGAGATAATTCATAAACGCAACTGCATAAATATAATACTAGGCTAATTAAATAATACATAATATGAAGGCGGCACGAGCGGATAATTTATAAAATTGCGCCCGATAAATAAAGTAAAACGCACTCGGGTATAATAGCATAAGGGAAAGTACATGAAAACGACAGCGCATAATTCATGCAACGCCGCGGCTGATAATACATAACACGACCGGGAGGCATAATACATCCAATCTAAAGCCAGAAGGAGTAATTCATAATAAACAGGCGGCATAATACATTTTTTTTTCATAAATGCGGGGGCATCAATAACGATAAAATGGCAGCGACCATTAATTATATAATAAACGGGGGAACTGAATACATAAATGCCGGCGATCAATTCATAAACGGCGCCGCCTACGATAATAGGCCCGAGCATTCGCGCGACAAATTTACATAAAACGTCGGGATAAATACATAAAGGTGGGGAGCGCCGCTAATACATAATCATGCCCGCCACGTTTGGTACGCACACCGCGGATAAATATATAAACGCGGCGAGTGGCATAATACAAGTAAGGCGGACCATCGCCATAATACATAAACGCGCGGACTAACGCCGCATAAATTCATTAAACAGGGATCAATACATACAACTAGGCGATAATTCATAAACAGCGTACCTTGATAAACGGGAGAATACATCAACAGGTGAATGGGGAGAATTTATAAATGCCGTGTCTGTAAAGGCAATCAAAACAAAAACGCACGCGCGATAAAATAAGTAAACTGACACCCGCTGGATAATTCATAGAACGAGCCAGCCCCCGGATAATTCATAAACGGAGCGATAATCACATAATGGTGGTAATATATAAACAGGCATAATTCATGTAAACGAGGACACACCCGGATAATAAGGAGAACGCGGATCATTACATAAAAGGGGGGAACAGACCGACCGGTAGGTATGATAATCTATACTAAATGGGGGGATGGAATTTTTTACACATAAACCGCCAGGACAGGCGGGGATAATACATAAATTAAAATCAAATAATAACATATAAATGGAGCCGATAATTCATAAACGCGATGGAGTAGATAAATATGCAAACGGGGCAAGATAATACTATAAAACAAACGCGTCACGACGGGCCATGACCCGTATATAATAGATAAATGCCCCCATAATACATAAATGCAGCCGATACAATAATAATAAACTGGCGATAGGCAACCGGATAGCCAATATTATTTTAAATGCCCGGCGGACTATAATCATAAACGCGGGCGGGATAATACATAAAAGCAGAGCGCCGCAAGCGCCCAGTATAGGCGACAGGCGGCCATAATTTAATAATATGCAACAGGGTCCCTTTGAATAATACATAAATCGGCAGCGATAAACATAAACAGGCCTGGTCACACGGCAGCATAATAATCTTAAATAAATGCCCCCGGCTATAATACAGAAAAGAGAACGCGCCACACGAATAATGTCTACTATCAACGAGTTAATACATAAACCTCGTCGGGCCGATAAGACCTATTATAAAATAGGGAGCATCCGGATATACATAAACAGGGTTATCCCGATAGATACATAAAAGAGGTCCGACCGCGCGAGGATAATGTTATTATATGATGCACCCGGGATAATATTACATAAACGCGGGATAATAATACATAAAACCGGGCCGCCGGATAATATCATAAACAGTAGTACGGGCCGACAATGAGTCACTCGCCGGAGAGAAATTTGATAAATGAGGCCATAATAGCATAAATCGTTTCTTTCGGTGATTAATACATAAACTGGGCCATAGTTTATAATTTGGGCGATAAAGTACCATAAACGCGAGGCGATAACTTAAATAAAAGAGCGGACGGGGGCATAAATTTATAAAATTGCGGGATAATACATAAACGGCTGATAATACATACAGCGCGCGGGGACGAAGCCGTCGCGATAATTGATAGAATGCGGCGCGAATAATACATAAACAGCCGGTATTAATACATAAACGGCGGATGAATTCATGAATGGTAGGGATAATGCATCATAAGTACGGGATAATATCAATAAACGGCGGGATACTAATACAATAAACAGGAGGGCCTAATTTTCATCATATAAACGTGTATAGATGAAATAAATACAGTAAAATAAAAAGCGGGAGGTTTTTTTTTGAGCGAGAAACATAAAAGAGCCGGGATAAATATCAACTAATAAAACTGCGCGCCCTCGAAATAATTACATAAACCCGGGCGACCGATAATACTCATAAACAGCTCGACGTAGACGTAATTCCAAAAGATGGTGCCCGCAAATTCATAAAGCCAGCGACATAGGTGCATTAAATAAGTGCCATAATCGGGCGATGCAGTACCATCAAACGCCGGCGAATTTCAATTCATAAATGGGGATCATTCATCAAAAGGGCGTGGACCGATAATACAATTACAAGACGGGAGGCCGATCAGGCATCCCCGATATTTCATAAAACTGGCCCGGGCATGAAAAGGGCCGGGGCAATCAATTAATAATACGACCGGGGCATAATACAAAATCAACTGGCGAACTCAAGTATTCATAAACAGAGATGTGAGTGGTATAATAACATATAGTAATAACGATCCAACAGGACCGACCACGATAATACATAAAGACAGGTGCATAATCATAGATACCGCGCAATACGTACATACAATGCGGCCGACAGGGCATAGTAACAGGGACCATTGATTAATATTATAAATGACGCCGCCAGACGATAATACATAAACGCGGGATAATCATCCAACGAGAGCGCAAGTAATCTATAAAACAGCGCCCTCATAAATATCAATAAACAGGATATCAGCGTTCCGGATTAATTCATAAAGCGAATTGAATACAATTACAAATTCGGCCCATCTAGGGAGGTTCTCGCACACGGGGGACAGGCGAAGTAATTTAATAACATGCGCCGGATAATTTACATAAACAGGCGTCTCCGGACTCGGAATACATAAAACGCGGGCGATTTAATTACAATGACACGAGGCCGCATTAATTCCCATAAAACCGGCGGTGGATTTAATACATAAACAGCGGCACTAATACATAATATAAAACGGGATCAAGGCGCGCATTAAGTACATAACACGGCGGATTCAACACAGGGCCGACATACGGGATAATTACATAAGACCGGGGATATTCATGAACTTGGTCGGATAATTACATAACGGGGATAAATTACGATAACATGGAATAAATTTGACATAAACTCAGGCGGTGGAGCACGGATATTACTGGTGCGCATAATACATAAGACGGCGGATCAATACCAGGGCATCAATACATAAACGGGCGGACAGGCAATGGATAAGGCTCGATAATTTATAAATGCGGACGCTTACAGGAGAGCATAATACAATAAAAGCCGCGCGCATCATCTCATGAAGCCGCCGCGATAAATTCATTAGAACGGCACCCCGCCACCTGCACTAATAATCAGAATGGTGATATAATACATAAACGAGTGCGCGAAAGATAAATACAGATGAAACGGGCGCGCATAGAATATTTGAAAATACATAAAGCGGCCAAGATGGGGATAATTTATAAATGGGGATATACGATAACATGGGTATGAAAGGTCGATAAAATACAGAAACGGTGGATTACTTCATGAAGTCGGGCCGAATAATTCCATAGACAGTGCGCATTAAAGCTACATAAATAGGGCGCACGGACGCATCAATTTACGATATAGCCTGCAGGCATAAATCGTATTAAGCACCACAACGGCGAATAATAAGCGAGGATAATACATAAAACAGGCATAATCAAATAAATAGTGAGCGGCATAATACTTATAAACAGGCGACTCAGATACAAATACAGGAAGGATTGGAGTAATACTGCATGTATACGGTTAAACATGGGATAAGACATAAACGGATGGTCTCCCGGGATAATCACAAATAAGACGGGCTCTGATAACATATCATCGAATGCGCGGATATTACTTATAAAACAGTTAGCGATCCCGCATAATAACTATAAACAGGCGTATAATACATAAACATGCGCATAATAACTATAAACGCCCGCGCTTGCCGCTTCGGGATAATACCAATCATATAAGCACAGCCGGGCATAAGTTCATTGCAATGGGATGAGTTTTATATTACATAAACAGAGGATTTAATAATAAGACAGGGATAATACATAAAACGAGGACGATATACATAAACGGTCGACATTGCGGGGATAATATCATAAACTGGCGTCGGATAATAACGATAACCTATAATACGGCGCGCGCACGGGATGCCGGGCCCTACTTATAAATGCCCGGGAAAATTATCATATAACTAAGCCGCGCCCATATAATAAAATAAACATGGGCACCGATTAGAGGGCCAAATATAACGGAGGCCAAGTAATTCCATTAAACGGGATGGAGGATCCAATATCAATAAACGCGGGATACGGGTGCTAATACATAAACGGGAAGCATATTATCATAAAGTGGGCGGACTATAATAACATAAACGCGTAGCGTCATAAGTCATAACTCATAACAGGCGAATAATCAATAGGAACGGCCGGGCCCATAGAATAAACATCATAAACGGAGTACGACGCGTTGGAATAACAGATACATAATATGAGGGCATATATTACATACAACGGGGGGCCTCTCAGTGATAGGGATAGCCGGATAAATACCATAAACGGTTCGGATAATATCATGAATGCGGCGCCGACCCGATAATACAGTATAAGCGTCCGGAATAATACAATAACACAGGGATAATACATAAATGGCCCCGGATGTAATACATAAATGCTACTTATACGTTAAGAGGTTATACTGGATGTTTACTGCTGTGAACATACATATAGTTCAGAGTGGACGAAATTAATACATCTTCATATCTCACCGTTGATAAAATGCGATACCTCATTGACCGGGGGGGGGGCACATTAACATTTCTAAATAGCTCTAGTCTGCCTAGTAATGCCGTACAGGGTAGAGACCATTGCTACAATATTCATTTCTGCATTTGTCTATATGCACGGCGATCTTTTTTTATTTGTCATCTTATCATATAATCAGCCCACTTGAGGTTTTGCCCCGTGTTAGGCTAACACGAAACCCGTCCTGGAGTGGTAGATGTCTAATAAAATCCTAAATATGCTGTAATCGAGTATTCAGCAATCTATTACACTGATTATATAGCCCCTAAAAACAGGTAGTAACGACTATATATTTAGGTGACCCAACTTTAGATGAGATTTAAATAATTACGGCATCCCTATCAGATAGGTTTAACGGACACCTCTTCCATTAGTACAGAATCTTCAATCCATATGTGCCATACGACCTAGTCATGTAAATACGAACTATGCTGTGCTTTTTTTTTTTTTTCCTTTCTGTGAAACACATATCAAGAGGCTCTTCTACTCCTGACAACAAGCCTTGTAATTCTGCCTTTACATTTCCCTTTAAAGTGCTAGACTATGCCCCCCTGCGCCCCACGCAAGCACCAAGCTCTCGCTTTAAGATGTCTGACTAGACGCCCTCGCCTTGCACAATCCACAGCGGAATTATGTTGCTTTAAACGAAGGCCCTTATCATGCTAGCCCGCGGCACTGGCCAAGATCTTAACCTTTCCTTAACTGTACGCTGTAATTTTCTACTGCATTGACTACTCCATCAATACATATTACTTTGTTTATAATACAGAATAAGACAGAACTATCCTCCCATCTCCCCACACCAATTGCATCATATGTCAAAATAACAACACAACATGATAATAAATACGTCAATGCATTACCATGGGTTATTTGATGTCACAGTATCGTAATAATATTATAGAGCGAGGCCCTTGATTGTCAGCCCAGAGCCCCCCACAATACCTCACATTAACGAGCAATGCAAACTCCGATATCATTTAATATATCCCATCCTTGCACATGGTTGGGTGGTTGGTGGCTACATGCGGCATGTTGCTCTTTTGCCCCAGTATCCATGCCCAGCCAACACAATATAATGGCAGACACTTAACCTAGGTCACACTAACCAATAATTGCCAAATAACTCACAAAATTGGCGTACTGCCTGACTCCACCGTAAATTTCGAACCATATAATTGGTTCATTGGTATATAATCTAGGAGACTATTATTATACGCGTTATAATATTTTTACATAGGGCAGCCTCTATTTATATCGCGTGTATTATATTAATAACTACGCCACACCGGTATAATACATAAATCAAGACATTTGCATTGCTTTCCCTCAGCCGCAGCCGATTAAACCCTCGTCTCCATAGGGGTCAAAGGGCCGGCGGTCTGCTCTTAAGTAACACTATCCATGGTCACGCTACTATTAGTATGGTTAATAGCTATTAATAGAGTTCGAAGACGGTGCTAATCATCATAATGACATAGTTGCTAGTATATTAATATCATAGTACTATTAGCTATTATAACGGCACCTAACCTAGTATAAATATATAAGCACCACCCCAAATAATGCTAGCCTGCGACGGCGAGACCCCGATAAGTGCCTACTGGTATTAAGCGCGGACACTGCCTGTGAAAATCGCTGGAGGACCCGCCCCCGGTTTGATCTGCGCTAGGGGCGCAGCTATACAAATGTTTGCCTGATATGAATAGTAACATATTTATAATACCCTCACGTGCTAATCGTTAAATATAAAATAAGCTCTAGCTAATTATAACCAACCATATTAAGCCTAAGCTAATATGAGTAAGAGCCTAGATTAATATAAATTTATTATATTACTGGCGCTAGTTATATGCGTTTTATCATATACTAGAGTTATTTATTGCACACCCGCCTTAATAATAGTAAAGCGGCGTCCCTATTATATATACTAGGTTACATTATATGCGTTATTATCTTACTAGTCTTGTATCATAATTACGAAACATTGTAAGCACTAGCTGGCCCCCCCATACCCAAGGCCATTCGTCCAAACCAATAGAGTTATCCCCATAGTGTCAGAAGACGAGTTCTGCCTGCTTTAACCAGTACCCTATCCTAACCTCGGCAAGTGCCCTACCATTTGCCTATAGCCCCTAGGAAGAGACCGCCTTCGTGCTTAAACCGAGTATCCGACACAGTTGCCTTCAGTTCGTTGATAGCATCCTACACATAACAGTATTCGCCCTCAAATTGCCCGCGCTGCCTAGACGTTCAGGAAGACATGTAAGTTAAAAGTTTGCGGTTGGAGTAGATGGTAGACGTGACATGTTATTAACCCAGACATCTTCCCTTAGCCAAATAATGCCCCCAGCCCATTTAACAGTAAAGCCTACCACTGTATGCCCGCTTATAGCCTGGAATAATCATCAGAACGTTATACGAATTTATCACTATCCCAGTAGACTATGCAATGGGGTGCCGACTATATTCGAACTCAAACTTTCTATATAGACAGCATTCCACACCAATATGCCCGCCAAATGGTAAGCATCTCTGCCAAAGGGTATGCTTGTTATCTCTGGCCAGTTCCCATTAATTATTAATTAACTCTAGCCACAGATGTACATTAGCTGCCATAATAAGAAGCCCCGCTGCCGCTGCAATGAATATGTACTTGTGAATTATAACTCGCCATTATAAGTTATGCTAGGAGCCTCTCATGGCAGCGGACAACATGTAGAATAGCCATACTAATTTTAGAAAGCACACAGGACCAGAATGAGCGTCCACAGCGCCTTCAAATAACCCTATGCTTACTTTAGTGAAACAATTCAAATTAAGCCCTACAGACTAACAAGTGTATACTGCTTTTGGTATTGATCGCTTTGCCTATATTACTATTCCATTATTTTTCTTAAGAAAAATATAAGGCATATCGTGAATATGCCCTACTGATTTTTCTAGTATAAGATGTTCATGCATTAGGGGCATAGCTGAGTCAAAAAATATTATAGCCCTCATTTATAAGACAGAGTCACACGAGCATTGCCAGGGATTCAATTCCCCAGCCCCCTCAGACAGGATGCCAGACGACAAATACCACAAGCAAGGCAGCTTAAAACAGATAAACTCGAATAGGTTACTGCCCTAAAATGAAGCGCTATAAAGCGAGCCCCATCGGGTAAACTTACTTGTAAAACTATGTAAATGCCTTTAAGCCGGGACTGCGGGAAATCGCGTCTAGGAGAGAATGAGTATCAATGGAAATTCCACGCCCCATTTGTAAAAGAGTCTAACGCATAAAGTAATATTGCCATAAAAAAGAATAAATATATCGAGCACCCGTTCAGCCCAGTTATGTTTTGGAACAAAAATCGAGGATAGGTACGAGTAAGAGTACTGATTGCCAGTACCCGTGCCTAAATATTCCAACTATGCTAATTGCCTTGCGCCCTTTGCGAAACTGACGACATTATATAGCGTCCATACTCATACTATTATCCCACAAAACCACATTTAATCTATGTATGGTTCGAATTAATGATATTAAGTTAGTCTTAGCCTTAATTACGGAATTTTAAGACAAATGTGCCTACAACGTAGATGGGTTCTGCCAGCTATCCACAATATAATGACCTAGAGCTTATAGTACACGCCCTACAGATATAAATTACAAATATATTAAGTACACTGAGCGGGAGTCTCGCCTCGACCGTGCGAGTCAAAATTCAGTGAGGGCCAGAGGGAGCTTATCTAAATCAAGGACATGGTACTCTGAGTACGTGCTGGAATATATATAACTACTATACCTCATATAAGGTATACTACTATATATAATATATCGAATCATATATATAAATACTTTATATAATATATATAAGAAGCGAACTAGTCCCTCCTTCCCAATGAGCAAGCCTTCACTAATCAAGTAACAAATTATAATTTTTTAACCTGTCTTCGCGCAAATGCATTGAGTATCTTTTTGTGTCGGGTTCCTTCATATCATCAAGATCGACAATGCACTAGTTCTAGAAACTGTTAAGATAAATTCTAGCCTAATTGATTAGTGAGGTGGTGCTGACTCAGACTATCTCCTATTTAGTCGCGCGATTTTGGCCAGACATGAGCGCATACGCCATCCTTACCAGAAGCACCCGTAATAACAGCTAGGAAGCATCGGCACTGAGGTGCAAGTGGAGACCCAATCAATAGTATATATACATACAACCAATTAGCGTATGTTACATCATAAATACAGGTATACTTACAATATACCCATACATAATGATATCTAACAAATACACATACACCAATACAGGTATATTTTGCTTATTATCTTGTGCACTATAAAGAGAGATTTAATAACTTTTGCCATATGAAGCTGCTTAGTTCTAATCTGTCTGTATCTATATGTGCTCAGCGTATTAGCCTTGCCACATTTTACATCGAGAGAAAGTGCTCATCTAACTGACGTCGTCCAGCATCATAAACTATAGGTAAATAGATGCATGTTGATCTATGGAGAATGACCAGTCTGCCCCATTATACACTGCCTACTGCATAAGGATAGCCTGCATGCAATTTATCATAAAAGTTCTAATAGAGCATTTGCAGCACTTAAAGCTGCACATAATTTAATTAACATCTTAAAGCCGACACTGTCAAATATAAAATAATAGTTTTTTGGCTTCTTGCAAGCCTAGAGCCTAAGAGACTGTTAAATATCCCTTAGATACCAAATGAGACTCATGGGAGTCATTAATGCAATAGTGACATCGATGCATAAAACAGCATATTTGATATCCTTAGCGACTATGCTGAAATTGTAGAAGATGCTATTGCTGCCTTAAAGGCTGCCCTACGGTTGATACACAACAAATCATTAAGATGCCAAATCTATTCTATGCCCCTTGCCACATTGCAAGAGAAACGTGGGATTAACAAATAGTAAGTGCAAAGCGTATAACAAGCTAGCCATCGTTATTTAGCTAGCATTTTTGAATTCTACATTTTCTGTCATTTACCTACAGTGCTTTAGATTCGAGCTGAGAAGGAGCAACCGATGTTACTCCTGTGCTTACTAAAAGTATTTTATGCCAAAAGATCACGAACCACTGACTGCATAAATAAATTAAGCGATTAAACATAGATCTAACAGGCGATAACACATAAAAGCTAGGAGCATAATACCTAAGTACTCCCCCTGCAACGCATTAATACATTAAACAGGGATAATGATACATAAAAGACGCCCGAGTTACGGATAAACTACAAAGTAAACATAAAACAAGAGCGGGATAATACATAATGAACCGGCGGCACTGCGATAATCATCCTAAACGGGGAATAATACATAAACGCCGAAGTAGCATAATACATAAAAGGCGCGATTCCGGAATAATACAAAATGACGAGGATAATACATTTAAACGGCCAGGGAGGTTGTGGACCCACGGTATAATACATAAACGAGTACTCGTTAGCATAATACTAATGATAACGGTGGATAATGCTTCATAAACTTTGTGCCGCGCGGAGTGCCCGCATAATACATAAACACGCGGGATAATACATACATAAACGCCGGCGCCGATAAACTCATCAAACGGTCGCGTCGATACTAAGACATAAACGGCATGGAGCATAATAAGAAAAGCCCCGGAGCAAAACTCATAAACAGCGGATAATAGAATAAACGGTATAATACATCAATACGGGGTGCTCCATAACTTAATAAAAGTCGCCTGCGATATACCCACGGCCGCATATACAATAAAGGGATAAATACATAAAACGTGGCGCAGGATAACTCATATAGAACGGCGGGATAATCTCAGTAAAATGCCCGGACAGCCGCCCTGAGTAACTCATAAATGCCCCGGTTGCATAAAAAACAAAAAGGACGGAGATTAAGCTCATAAGCAACGCGCTGATAAATTCATTAAATGCCCCGGACTTACTCATAAACGCCTGGGTATAATTCAACCCATAAAAACTAGAAAAAAAAAGAAAAAAAGAGGCAAGAGAGCGGCTCGCGATCGGAGGATTAATTCATTCAAATATGGGAGATAGGCGACATAAATGCCCCATAAATGGGCGCATAATCATCAAACAGGGCCATCAATAACTCCCACGGCGGGATAACTCATAAACGAGGAATCGCAATAATACAAATAAATGGCGTTGTATCAAACTCATAAACGGAGACTAAACTCAGTCAATACGCGCACGGAGATGCGGCGGATCAACATAAACGCGGGCACGAATCGATCCTGTAGGCATCACTAATTAAACGCGGGAAATACCTTTTACTAAACGGCCGGCCAGCATAACTCATAAGACAAGGTAATGGATAACTCATTAAGAAAGGAGCCGGATAATTATAAATGCGGGTAAATAAACCATACAATGGGGACATACAACACATAAATGGTCGCGATATCAATTCCATAAAAGGCGGTCCCCGGCATAACATCATAAATCATTAAACAGGGGGCCAAAATTTCCCATTTCAATAAACCGGTGATATTCATAAAAGGGGATAATACCTAACTGCGGGCATGCATTTCAACTCATAAACGGGGATAATTCATCATTAAAGGCGGAAATAAATCCTAAAAGGCCGACGCCCGATAATACATAAACGGCCGGATAACCATCATAAATATGAAGTGCAGGATCAACTCATAATAAACGCAAATAAGTCCCATAAAATAGAGCGGATAACTTCATAATATGGGTCCCGATAACTCCAGAAAAGAAATGGCGGCCGGCTAGATATCATTAACGCGCGGATCAATACATACGCCGCCCTAATAGGGCGATCCAAATTATAAAACAGCGATAATTCATAAATCAGCTGCGATTAATTCGATAGAACTGACCGGCCGCAATTATCATAATATGCCGGGGGGCGATCAATAATAAATGACCGCGCCAGCAAACGCAGGATAATACATAAATAGGGGGATAACTTTAAATATGCGGCGATAATCTCATAAACAGGGAGATAACTTCATAAACAGGGCTAAGTACATACCATTAAACTAGGGATAATCTGCATAATTCATAAAGGAAGTAGCGAAATTTCAATAAAACTGCGGACGCAGATAAATACTAAACGCGCGCCGATAATTACATAAATGGAGGATAGATAATTAATAAAACCGGAGCATAATTACTATAAAAGGCCGGATAAGTATGGGCACGGATAATCCACTAAACCCAGCGGCCCGAAAATCGCAAAATTCATAAAACGGGTAACTCATATGGAATATAGGCGCCGATGAAATTAATACATAAATGTTCCGCCAGATAACTCATAATAAAGCAGCGCGATAATTCATAACCAGGCGAAGTTTTGGCTAACTCATAAAAAGAGGCCACCATCAATTCGATAAATGGGGCATTAACTTCAATAAACGGGACGCATTAATTCATTCCAATTAATTCTATAAATGCCCGCGCGATATACTCAAACCGGGGATTAATCCTAAACGGCGCGAATAAATCATAGAACGCCGTCGAAACTCATAAAGATGGGCCCACCGGCGAAATGCCAATTCTTATAAGATGGGCGTATAACTCATATAAACATGGGGATAATTCATAAACCGGCGCGATAATTCATATTAAAAAGGGGTCACCAGGCTATAACTTTACATAAACGACGCGCGAATAACTCAATAAACTGGGGCGACCGGGCTATGGAGTAATCATATAAAAATGGGCGATAAGAACGCCATAGACCTAAATGCGGTGATAATCTCATCGCAACGCAGCGCGATATTTCATAAAACGAGGCGAAGTCGCAGGGTGCGATAACTCATAAACGGAGGATAATCATAAACGCCGGGGATAAGATCACATTAAATTGGCCAGGGATAACTCATAACCGCGGAATAACTACATTAAAACGGGGATAGACAGTGGATATATACATGAAACGGGGATCAATAATTAACGGCCGGATATGATCGCTAATATGAGGGCATGTTGTGCGATGAATCGCATAACGAAGCGCATCAACTAAATAAACAAAAGAGGGCATAATTACATAAATGTGAGAGCGCAATCTAAACTCATAAATGGGAGATAAACACTATAAATGGCGGATATATTCATAAACCGGGGATAACCTCAGAAGACAGCCGGGAAAATTCCATAAACGGGTGCATTACTGCCTGACTATATTCTATGGCCAATGCATTTAATTCATATAAACGGCGCAAGGATAATACATAAATGCCGAGACCCGGATAAACTCATATAACCGGAATAATACACATAAATTGCCGACCGCAGAACTCACAACTGGATGAAAGCGCATTAATACTATAAGACGTCCCCGCGGATTAAGCTATTAAATAGGGAAACCCGAGAGTATACCCACATAATATGGCCGTCGTAAATTACGCCAGGGATCACAATAATACAATGGGCATTTAATTCAAAAATTGCGCCTGGAAAACTCAGAAATAGCGTGGAAGGGAAATGATACAATTAACGGCGGGAATAATACCATACAGGGCTTAAACGGGGTAGTAACTATAAAACAGGATCACATTCATAATCGCTGCCGATAACTCAGAAACGGGAAACTTTCATTAAGATAGGGGCGCCGATAAATATACAAAATGCGCGCCGAAGTAATAAATAAATGCCCCGCGAGAGAATCTCATAAATGCCACCCCCCGCCGGCACTAACTCTAAACAGCGGCATAATTCAAACTAAACAGAGGCCCATAACACTCTATAAATCAGCGGATGAAATCATAAACGGCGGCAGCCAAATAGTTCATCAGTTAAAACGGGCGCATATATACATAAAACGCCGACCTCGGATCACCGCAAATTAATTCATTGAAATCGGGAGATCCGATCAATCATAAACAGCGGGTATATAGGAGCTAAATTCATAAAAAGCGGAAATATACCCATAAGACGCGCGGCTGGGGCATAACTCATAGTATAGCGGATGCCCATTATTACATAAAAGGAGCAGAAGAAATAGACAGTATAACTCATAAACAGGATAAATTCATAACAGGAGCGCCATAAACTCATAACATACAGCGCGTAATTCATAACGGGGAATAACTCCATAAATCGGCGCGCGCAATAATTCACTAAATGGGCCGCTATATCATCAACTCATAAACAAGTGATAATTCGATTATGAATTCATAAACGGGCGCAATAACTCAAATAAACGAGGACGCATAATCAATAAACGGGCCGCCCGCGTGGAAATTGCATAAATGCGCGGATAACTCAATAAATGCGGGCATAATATCATAAACGCAGGCCTCGTAGATAATCATAAACGCCGCCGTCATAAATACATAACCGGAGAGGTGATATAACTCAATAAACGGCCGCCCGAGTAACTCATAAATGGGCGATAATCATAAATGGGGATAATCAAACATCTTATGCAAAACGGGAATGTAATTCTAATATTATAAAACGCGCGGCAGTAACTCAAAACGGGCGCAATAATTCATGCCGCCTTCAACCGCGGCACGGATAAATTCATTAAACTGGGGATGGTACATAACCGGCGGCAGATTAATCTCCCTATAGCTTACTAAATATTAATAAACGGCGGCCACATAACTCATAAACCAGCGGTCTAATAACTAAGATGCCCGGCCACTACGCCATAACTCCTATAGCCATAATGGAACAGCGGAGAGGATTAATACATAAATGCCCCGGCCGTCAGAATAAAAAAGCCAGCGGGCATAACTCATAAACGCGGTAGGGGAATTAACGATTAGTATATTAAAACGGCGCGCAGCTAACGACATAGACAAACGGCCTCGGCTGCATAATGTAACCCTAAAGCGGGCCGCCGAATAAATCATAAAGCAAGGCATAAACTCATAATATAAAAAGGCATCGGGGATAATCTAAATGGCGCAATCATAAAATGGCCGGATCAACTCATAAATGGCCGAATAACACAATAAATAGCCGGTACGATTGACCCGCGCCGCGAATAATTCCAGTAAACGCAATGGGTCTGTATATAAACTCATAAACAGGCGAACATTCATAAACGCGATGATAATTCATAAACGCCGGCATAATGCCGGCACGGTCGCGCAGTAATACTCCTATAAAATGCGTCATGGATAAATCATCCCATAAATAAACGGTGATAATACATAAAGGGGATAACTCATAACGGGGATAAATACATAAACGGGGATACTGCGATAAATCATAAATAGGGGATAACTCTAACAAAAGGGCCCGCGATAACTCATAATGGGGATAACTCAGAAAATGGGGAAAATTCATTAACGGGGATAATACATAAACGGGGATATAACTTATAAACAGGATAATTCATAATCTGTGGATAATTCATAAAGCGGGAGGAAATTTCATAAGAGGATAATACAAAATGGGGTAAATACATTAAATGGGGATAACTATAAATGGGATAATTCTAAACAGGGAAATCATAAACAGGGATAATCATAAACAGGGATAATTCAATATAAACGGGGAAATTTCATAAGCGGGGATAATACATAAATGGGGAGTAATTCAATAATGGGGATATTCATAAAAAAGGATAATTCATAAACGGGGATAACTCAAAAAGGGGAAAATTCATAAACGGGGATAACTCATAAATGGGGATAATACATAAATGGGGATAACTCATAAATGGAGATAACTCATAAAACAGGATAATTCATAACCAGGGTACATAAACAGGGATAATCATAAACGAGGATAAGCATCATAAACGGGATAATTCATGAGAAATGGAGATAACTCTAAAAAGGGAGTAATTCATAAACGGGGATAACTCAATAAACGGGGGAAATTCATAAATGGGTGTACTAAAAAGGGGCAAAAATTAAATGGGATAACTATAAACGGGGATAATTCATAAACGGGCTATATACACTAAAACGGGATAGCTCAGAAACGGGGATAACTCATAAATCGGAGATAACTCATAAATGGGGATAACTCATGACGGGGAAATTCATAAACGGGTATAACTCATAACGGGGATAATTCATAAACGGGATTAGGTACATAAATGGGGTTCATTCATAAACGGGGAATAACTCATAAAAAGGGACATGAAACATAAAACATGGGGAGTAATCATAAATGGGTAGACTACATAAATGGGGGATAACTCATAAACGGGGTCAAATACATAAACCGGGGAAATATAACTAATAAACGGGGGATAATTCTAAACGGGTTCATTAAAGAAGGATAACTCATAAAAGGGGATAATTCATAAATGGGGACAAGACAATTCATAAATGGGGATAACTCATAAAATGCCCGGACGATGATTAACACATAAATGGGGATAATTCATAAATGGATAACTATAAAAGCCGGAAAATTCACCAAACGGTGAAATCATAAACGGGCAGATAATCATAAACGGGGATAATTTATAAACGGGGATAATACATAAATGGGGATAACTCATTAACGGGGATAATACATAAATGGGGATAACTCATAAACTAGGATAACTCATAAACGGCAAACTCATAAATGGGATAATTCATCAAATGGGTGATAACTCGAAAAAATGGGGAAAATTCATGAACGGGGATAATACATTAAGCGGGGATAACTTATAAACAGGGATAATCATAATCGTGGATAATCTAAACGTGCGAAAAATTCATAAAATGGGGATTAATAAATAAATGGAGGATAATACATAAATGGGGATAACTCATAAATGGGGATAACTCATAAACGGATAATTAAACAAAACTCATAATCAACAGGGATATTCATTATAAACGGGGAAAGGAAATTTCATAAACCGGGGATAATACATAAACGGGGATAATCATAAATGGGGATAATTCATAAACAGGGGATAATCATAAAACGGGATAATCTAAACGGGGAAAATTCTAAACGGGCATAACTCATATAAATTAAAGGGGATAATACATAAATGGGGATAATCATAAATGGAGAAATCATAAACAGGATATCTAACAGTAGGATAACTCATAAACAGGAATCCTGGATAATTCATAAACGGCAGGATAACTCTAAAGCGGGATAATCATAAAGGGATAATCTAAACGGGAAATTCAATATAAACGGGCGAATCTAACCCATAAATGGGGATAACACATAAATGGGGATAACTCATTAACAGGGATAATTCATAAACTGGGATAACTCATAAACAGGGATAATTCATAAACGGGGAAAATTCATAAATGCCGATAATACATAAACAGGGAAATACATAAATTGGGAATAACTATAAAATGTGGAGGATAAACACATAAATGGATAACTCAAACAGGGATAATTTATAAACGGGGGATAACCAGGTAACCCATAACACAGGAATATTCAATAAACAGGGATAATACATAAATGGGGATAACTCGATAAACGGAGAAAATCTTAAACGGGGATAATACATTAATGGGGATAACTCAAACGGGGAAAATTCATAAACGGGATAAAACATAAACGGGAATAATACATAAACGGGGATAATTCATAAATGGGGGGAAAACTCATAAACGGGGATAATTCATAAATGGGGATAACTCATAAATGGGGATAATACATAAACGGGGATAATTCATAAACTGGGAATAATACATAAACGGGGATAACACATAAATGGGGATAACACATAAACGGGGTAAGGGATAATTCATAAACGGGGATAATACATAAATGGGGTAATACATAAACGGGGTATTGGGAAATTCATAAACGGGATAATACATAAACGGGGTACAGGGATAATTCATAAACAGGGTATGGGGATAATTCATATACGGGGATAACACATAAACGGGGTACAGGGATAATTCATAAACAGGGATAATACATAAATGGGGATAATACATAAACAATGTATGGGGATCATTCAAAACGGGGATAATACATAAAGGGAGATAACACATAAAAGGGGATAATACAAATGGTGATAACACATAAACGGGGATAATACATAA
>JAACNH010000900.1:0-73670 GCA_019447015.1 Hymenochirus boettgeri | reverse complement strand
CAAGACCGACAAGACAGCAGGAAGGACAAGGAAACCGTTGGCAAGGGGAATTTTTAAGGCAGTTTCCAAGTGATCCCAAGGCCAACGGTGGGCATTATCGGCCCTCGGGAAACTGTGCGTACACCCAGTAGCGGAATAAAGGCCCAATCCCTTGGGTACTGACGTGTATAAAGTAATTGATGGGTGAATAAAGACATACGTCACCAAAGTCCACCCTTTTGCCCGCCTTTTTAACACAGCTTCTACAAAATGATACAAATAAAATTGGGTTAAATGGGGCTTCCAAAGTGGACAAATAAAGTTTTAATGTTGGAGAAAGCAAAGTTATACATGTGGGGGAAGGAAAAAATGCGGTTATACCTAAAGAGGACAAAGTTAGGAGATCGACGAATATGAGAAGGACTGGGAGTTATTGTGAACAATAGACTTAGTAGCTCTATGCAGTGTTCTACAGTATATGATTTAAAGCAAAATAAAATATTTCAGTAGAGAAGGAGACAAGATCAACGGGTGAGGAAAGTTAATTCCCCTCTGTATAGAGCCCAGAGAGGATAAGATCATATGGGCCCTAGGGCAGGTGGATTAATACTAAACGGGGATAATACATAAACAGGGGATAATAAAAAATGGGGGATAATTCAAAAAACGGGGATAATATATACTGGGGGGGTTAATACATAAACAGGGACTAACACAAAACGGGGGATAATCATAAATTGGGGGATAATACATTAAATGGGTACAGAATACTATTTATAAACAGGGATAATGCAGAAACAGGGAAAGGAAAAATACCTAAATACGGGGTACGGGGATCATTTATAAATGGGGAATATAATAAGACCCGGGGAAAATTTCATTTAAACGGGGATGGATGATAAAACATAAAGGGGGATAACGCATATGAAAACGGGGGATCATCATCAAACAGGACTAATACATAACAGGATTTAAACAGTAAAGAAAAAAGGCGACTCCTAATTCATAAACGGGATTAATACATATTTGGGGATAATACATAAACGGGGGATGGGGAAGAAGTAAAATGGGGATAATACATAAAACGGGGATGATAATACATAAACGGTGGGGACGGGGATAATTTAGAAATGGGGATAATACATTTAAAAGGGGATACTACATAATCAGGCTATTATAAACGGGGATAATTGACATAACGGGGATTAATTCATTAAACGATAAGTCATAAACGGGGAAATACATAAACGGTGGGAGGTGATTATTGATATATTTATAAATGGGGAATTAATACAATAAACGGGGGATGATAATACTAAACGGGGATAATCATGAACGGGATAATACATAACGGGGATAATACATAAACAGGGATAATTCATAAACAGGGATAACAAAATGGGGATAATACATTTTAATGGGGGAGTAAGGCATAAATGGGGATTAATACTGAACGGGGGATAATACATAAAGGGGGATAATTCATATAAACGGGATGGGATAACATCAATGGGATAATACATAAATGGGATAATACATAAAAGGGTACGGGATAATTTTATCAGACGGGCGGATAAGTTACATCAGATGGGGGAATAATGCCATAAACGGGGGGATAATTCATAAACAGGGATAATACATAAACAGGGATAATTCATAAACGGGTGATAAATACATAAACAGTGGATGGGGCTTTATAAAATGGGGATTAATACATAAACGGGTATAATACATAAATGGGGACGGGGATAATTTATTTAAATGGGGAGAATATATAAAAGGGGATAATACATACACGGGGATAATTCATGAACGGGGATAATTCATAAACGGGGATACTACATAAATGGGATTAATTACATAACAGGGATTATTCATTAAACGGGGATAATATATAAACGGGGATCATACATAAAAGGGGGGATGGGGATAATACATAAACGGGGATAATTCATGAACGGGGATGATAATCATAAAAAACAGGGATAACTACTAAATCGGGGTTAAACATAAAACAGGATTCAGTCATAAACGGGAAAATAACATAAAACGGGGATAATACATAAATGGGGATAATTCATAAATGGGCGATAATACATAAATGGGTGATAATACATACACAGGGTACGGGGGATCATTTATAATGGGCATAATACATAAATGGGGATAATACATAAACTGGGATAGTTTATAAATGGGGATAATACATAAACGGGGATAATACATAAACGGGGACAGGGATAATTTATAAATGGGGATAATACATAAACGGTGATAATACATAAACAGGGACGGGGAGAATTTAAAAATGGGGATAATACATAAACGGGATTAATACATAAACGGGGATAATTCATGAATGGGGATAATTCATAAACGGGGAGGCTTGGATGGATAATCATAAACAGGGATAATAATAAACCGGGATTAAACATAAACGGGGATAATATAAAACGGGGCTACTACATAAATGGGGGCAAAACATAAATGGGGAAATCATAAACGGGGAGTGGGATAATATCATAAACGGGGATATTCAAAAACAGGGATAATGATAAAAGGGGGATTCATACAAAGGGGATAATTCATAAACGGGGATAATACATAAACGGGGATAATACAAAATGGGGATAATATATAAACGGGGTAAGGGGATTAATTTTAAAATGGGGATAATACATCAATGGGGGGGATATACAATAACAGGGATGTTAATCAGATAAACAGGGATAATACATAAAAAGGGATAATACATAAACAGGGATACTTCATAAACGGGGATACTACATAAACGGGGGACGGAGATAATTATAAAGGGGGATAATACATAAACGGTGATAATACATTAAACGGGGTATATTCAGAACGGGGATAATTCAAAACGGGGGATAATACATAATGGGGTAATACAAACCAGGGAAATCATAAACGGGTAATACATAAAGGATAATACATAAAAGGGGGATGGGGATAATATAAATTGGCCCGTATACATATAAACGGATCATACATAAAAGGGATTTAATAATAACTAAACGGGGACGGGGATAATTTCTAAATGGGGATAATAATAAACGTGGATACTACATAAAACAGGGATCATTACATAAATGGGGCTAAATACATAAACACACACAGGTACCGAATTGTTTTTTACCTTATGTAGTAAATCTTAGGGTAAGAATGCTTTGGGACTGCCATTCCTTCAGCAATGGGCGACTTCCTATACTATTAAAAGGGGAGACAAACCGTGGCAAGGGGAATTTTTAGGCAGTTCAAGTGATCCAAAGGCCAACGGTGGGCATTTATCGGCCCCTACGAGAACTGTGGGAACCACAATTGTTTTTAGCGATAAAGGCCCAATCCTTTGGTACTGACGTGGATAAAGTTAAGTGAGGTTGAATAAAGACAACGTCCACCAAGGTCCAACCCTTTTGCCTCCTTTTTAACCCGACTTGAAAACTGATAAAAATAAACTTGGTAAATGGGCTTCCAAGTGACAAATAAAGTTTAATGTTGAGAAATGGAAAAGTTATACCTGTGGGAGGAAAAAAAAATGATGGTGGTTATACCCTAAATAGGACAAAAGTTAGGAGGATGACTGAATAGCAGAAGGACTTTGGGAGTTATTGTGAAACAATAGACTTAGAGCTCTTATGCATGTTATACAGTATTGATAAAGCAAATAAAAATATTTCATGTGAAGAAGGGAAGATGCATCAAACGGTGCAGGGACATAATTTCCCCCTCTGTATAGAGCCAGAGAGGATTAAGAATAATATGGGGCCCTAGGCAGGTGCACAGGGTTGATTTGTGGATAATCCTTCTTCTTTATAGAGCCCTTGTAGGTCTATTTTAAGGACGCAGTGCAGTTTTTGGAGCCCGGTCCAAGAAGGACATATACCAAATAGAAAGAGTTCCTAGAATAGTACAGAGCCTGATTAAAAGAATGGGAAATTGTTATGAAAACAGATTGTGAAAATTTTGTGTACCCGGCCAAAAAAAGAGGGTTGGATTAGGAGATATAAAACCCCATAGAAAATATGTTTAGAGGAAACAGACAATAAGCATCAAGATTTGGTCTAGGGGTGAGAAAGAAAAGAAGGGGGGAAAGGAGAGCTGGGGTTGCGATGTTTAATTTGTGGAGGGGTTGAACTGGATGGACTGTTTTTTTTTTTATACCCCAATATTAAAGCGGTAAAACGGTGTGTTTCTCAGCAGAGTCTGGAAACCTTTCACTGCTCTGCTATTTATCACAGGATTCACACAATGTTGGAAGGAAAATTGGGCTCAGGTTCATTGGTTCATGCCATGCCTATAGATTAATGGCGGGGACCTGTTTCATTATATAAAAGGGGGGGATAATACATAAAGGGAAAATGTATAAAACAGGGATATAATAAATAAAAAACAGGGATAAACACATAAAAGGGGATGGATAATTACATAAACGGGGAAATAAATAAATGGGGATCAACATAAACGGGAAATATATAACAGGGCTAATTCATAAAGGGGATGGAAATTACATAACGAGGGATAAACAAAACGGGGAATAATTTATAAACGGGGGATTAATTCATAAAACGGGGGATAATAATAAAGGGGGGATAAACACTAAATGGGGATAATACATATAATGGGGCTAAATACATTAAATAGGGATAACACATTAAAAGGGGATATACATAAATGCGGAAATGGATAGGCATTTAACACATATTAAAAGGGGATAGTAACCTAAACGGGGTGGGATAACAATAAAAATGGGGATAATACATAAACCGGGATCATACATATAAATGGGGATCAAACATAAATGGGGAAATACCTACAACGGGGATTATAAATATAAACCGGCATCATATACATTAAAAGGGGATAATACATAATATGGGAATAATTTCATATAAACGGGAAAAAAAAATGAAAAATACATAAATGGGTAGAATAATAACATAATACAGGGGATAATACTTAACAGGGATTTAATACATTATAAATGGGGATAATTTCATAAACGGGGATAATATATAAACTGGGGGAAGGAGAAAACCATACAGGGATAACACAAAAACGTGGATAATACATAAATGGGGGATAATACATAATAGAAGGGGTGGGGTACAGGAACTAATTTAAAACAGGGATATGAATAAACAGGGAAAATCAATAAAAAACGGGTCGGGGATAATTATATAAATGGGATAGAATACACTAAAACGGGCGTAATTCATAAACGGAGGAGGGATACTACATATTAAATTGGGGATGGGAGAACGCAATTATAAACGGGGGATAATTCTAATAAACAGGGAATTAAAAATACATCACAGGGTAATAATACATAAACCGGATAATTTCATATAAAGGGGATAATACATAAATGGGATAATACTAAAAGGGGGATTGGGGGATATTACATTTTATAAATTGGGGAGGGATAAACCTAAACGGGGTAATCACATAAAGACCGGAGGGGAGGGGACAGGGCTAGATTTATAATGGGTCCTATAAAGGGGTACTAAAATAAACAAGGGGATCAGTATAAAACGGATAATATGAAGGGATAATTCCATAAAGAAGGGGGAAGATAATTATGGAAGGGGGGGGATAATTCATATAAACGATAATTAAAAAACGGGGATAAAATACAAAAGGGGGGACGGTTGTGATAATTTGAATGGGGAAATAAAACACGTGTATTATTATACTTACATAACGGTGCTAATTCAATGACCTGGGATTATCCTACATAAATGGGGGATAATGTGGCATAATAACCTAGGAAATATAAGTGTTATTATATTCTGGGGTGTTATTGGTTATTATAGTATAGTAATATTTAATGGGTATAATATAGGGTATTATATTACTAGGTTATTATATGGTTATTATATTACTAGGTCTTAATAATTCAAACATTTGTATAGATGCCCCTAGCCAGGATTCGAACCCTGGTCTCATGTCAAAGACGGTTGGCTTAACCAGTACACATCCAACCCTCGAATGTACCATTTGCTAAGCCTAGGAAGGACCGTTCGCTAACAGGAAGGATTGTTCGTTCGTTTGATAATCCTCAAATGTATTGTCAATTGCCTGCCTGACTTCAGGAAGTGTTTTAACAAGTTTTGGTGATAGTGACATGTTCCCCAGACCATTTCCCTAGTGCCACAGCCATTTACAGTAAGTTACCACTGTTGGTTTAGCTGTAAATCACTCAGACGTTTCGAATTATCACTCTCCCATAGACTTGAATGGGTCCGAATTCGAACTTTCAAACTTTCTATATAGACGATTCCACACCAATATGGAAGTCTCTGAAAGATGATTGTTACTCTGCAGTTTATTTTCCAGCCAGTGTACATTACTGATATTAAGCCGTGCCTGAATTTCTGAATTTACCTGCATTGTTTGTGGAAGCTCTCATGGCGCAACATGTAAATACCATCTTTTTAGAAACACACAGCATATGAGGTCACAGGTTCAAATCCCCTTGCTTACTTTTGAAACAATTCAAATTAGTCAACTAACAGTTTACTGCTTTTTTTTTTGTTTTGTTTCTTTCCATTATTTTTCTAGAAAAATATAAAGCTTCTGTATGTACTGATTTTCTATATAGATGTTCTGATGGGATAGTGGTAAAAATATTTGCTTTTATCAAGACAGAGTACACGAGCTTGCAGGTTCAATTCCCCAGTAGAGATGGACGAAAATCCACAAGCGGAGTTAAAAAAGAAAACCAAAAGTTCTGCCTAAAATGAAGGTATAAACAGCCATGGTAACTTACTGTAAATGCTTTAGGGACCAGGGAAATGGTCTGGAGAATGAGTATCAATGGAAACTTCACGCACTTTAAAATGTCTCGATCTTAATATGATAATTATCGAGACAGTTCAGCAGTTTGAAAAAAATCGAAAGTCAGAAAGTCTGTGTCCCGTGCATTCTTGAAATCTGCTTTGGAACTGGATTTAGGTCCATCTCTATTCGCCAAAACCACATTATCTTTGGTTGATTTAGAATTTAAGACAAAATATGCACAAGGTAGATGGTGCAGTATACAATATATGGTGGCTTATGTACCGCCTACTGTAAATTACAAATATATAGTCACTGAGGGGTGCTGGGTAAAATGGAGGCCAGAGGCTTTATATAAGACATGGTACTCTGAGGTGTGGAATATAATACATATATATATTTTATATATATATATATAAATATAAAGGAATAGGCCTCGAGCACCACCTCACTAATCAATTAACAAATTTATTTTAACGTTTCGGAACAGGACATTGGAGTCCTTCATCAGACTAATGTAGTTCTGAAAAGTTTAGATAAATTTGTTAATTGATTAGTGAGGATGTGCTCAGGACTATTCCTTTTTTGGGCGATTTTTTTGGCAGAATGAGGCATATGCACATTAGAAGTCACCCCCGTTAACCCTTAGAACACGGACTGAGTGCAAGTGTGACCCAATATAATATATACATACACAATACCGTATAATACAGTATACATACAATATACATACATTATATATATTAAAATACACACACAATACATAGTATATTGTTTTTCTTGTGCAACATAAAGGATTTAACTTTGTTGAAAGTTCCTTGTCTAAATGTCCTGTATTTATGTCTGGTATAGTGCATTTACTCGAAGAAAGTCCATATGTCCAAATAACTATAGGTAATGATGTCTATGGAGAATGCCAGTCCTGCATATCACTGCCTGCATTTAAGATGATGATGCAATTTTCATAAAAAAGTTAAAGGCTGTTGCAGTTAAGTGCCCATTAAAGGACAATAAATATAAAATAATGTTTTTTGGTTTGGAGAGACTGTTTTCCTGAACCACTGAGACTCTGGGAATCATTAAGATAGTGACATCATGCAAAAACAGCATATTGTCCTTTGGTATGTGAATGCTGGTACGTGATACCCAAAATCATTAGATGAAAATCTTTCTGTTGCACATGGGGGATTATTAGTGCAAAGCGTTCAAGCTTGCCATATTTATTGCTGCTTTTGAATTTAATTTTCTGTCTTTTCCTACAGTGCTTTAGATGTTAAAGGAGAACCGAGTTCTAAAATGTATTTTATGCAAAGATCAGAACCTGCTAAATAAATGGATAATGATTAACAGGGTATACACATAAACAGGGATAAACATAAACGGAGAGTACCATAAACGGGGAATAATAATAAACGGGGATAATACATAAAACGGGATAATAAGTAAACGGGGGGGATGATAATACATAAACAGGGATAATAATAAACGGGAGGGATACTATAAACGGGGATAAGACAAAACGGGATAATACATAACGGGGGATAATACATTAAAGGGGATCATACATACAATAACGGGAGAATACATAAACGGGATAATACATTAACCGGGATAATACATAAACAGGGATATACATAACGGAGATACATAACTAATAAACGGGGGATAATACATACAACGGGGATAATACATAAAAGGGGATAATACATAAGGGGATTACATACATTAAACGTGTGGATAAACCACGGGGATAACATACATAAAAGGGGATAATACATAAACGGGGATAATGATGAGGGATGATGCATAATGCATAAACGGGGATAATACATATAAAGGGTGATGATAATAAACAGGGATAATACTAAACGGAGATAAAATCATAAACGGGGATAATACATAAACGGGTCGATAATACATAAACGGGGATAACTCATAAACGGGGATAATACATAAACGGGGAAATAATACATAAACGGGGAGTAATACAGTAAGAGGGGATAAACACATAAACAGGGATAATACATAAACGGGGATATAACTCATAACGGGGGTGATAATCATAAACAGGGGATAATACATTAAACGGGGATAGGGGATAATACATAAACGGGGATAACTCATAAACGGGGAAAATAAGAGAATACATAAACGGGGATAATACATAAACAGGGAAAAACAAAACGGGAGATAATACATTAAACGGGGATAATACATAAACGGGATAAACATAAATTTCTTGGGGATAACTCATAAACGGGGATAATACATCAAACGGGGATAATACATAAAGGGGATAACTATACAAGGGAGATCATACATTTTAACGGGGATAATACATAAAAAAAAACGGTTGATAATACATAAACGGGATAATACATAAACGGGGATATCATAAACGGGGATAACTCATTAAAGGGGATTATACATTAAACGGTGGATAATACATAAAAAGGATAATCATAACGGATGAAATACATAAACGGGGATAATACATAAACAGGGATAATACAATAAACGGGGAAATACATAAACGGGTTGATAATACATAAACAGGGGATAATACATAAACGGGAGATAACTCTAAACGGGGGATAATACATAAAAGGGGATAATACATAAACGGGGATATACATAAACGGGGATAATACATAAACGGGGATAACTCATAAACAGGGATAATACATAAACGGGGATAATACATAAACGGGGATAACTCATAAAAGGGGATAAATCCATAAACGGGGATAATACATAAACGGGGAGATAAACATAATAAAACGGGGATAACTCATAAATGGGGATAAACCATAAAATGGGGGATGATAACTCATGAACGGGGTAATTCATAAAGGGGATAAATCATATTTAAACGGGGATAATTCATAAATGGGGGGATGGTAACATAAATGGGTTAATCATAAATGGGGAAACTCATGAAACAGGGTAATACATAAACGGGGATAACTAATAAACGGGATAATACATAAATGGGGTACTCAATAACCATTAAACGGGGGAGATGGAAACTCATAAACGGGGATAATCATAAACGGGATAACTAATAAACTGGGGATAAATTCCTAAACGGGGATAACTCTATAAAGAAGGATAAACAAAGGGAAATTCCTAAATGGGGATAACTCATAAATGGGGATACACATAAGGGTATTCATAACGGGGATAACTCATAAACAGGGAAAATTCCTAAATGGTGATAATTCATAAACGGGGTAAATACATAAATGGGGATAACTATAAATGGGATAAACATAAATGGGGATAACTCATAAACGGGGGGATTAATACATAAAACGGGGATAACTCATAAATAGGATAATCATAAACGGCAATAAATCATAAATGAGGGTGATATTCAAAATGGGGATAACTCAGAAATGGGGAAAATCAGTAACGGTGGGATAATACATACGGTAACGGAAACGGGGATAACTTATAAACAGGGATTAATTCATAATCGTGGATAATTCATATAACGGGAAGGGAAATTTCATAAATGGGGATAATACATAATGGGGATAATACATAAATGGGGAATAACTCATAAATGGGGATAATCATAAACAGGATAATTCATAAACAGGGGAGAAACGGTTCATAAAACATGGGGATAATTTCTTATAAACGGGAGATTATTAAACGGGGATAAATCATAACGGGGGATAATGGGATATCATTAAATGGGGGATAAATTAATAAACAGGGATAATCATAAACGGGGATTACTCCATAAACGGGGAAAATTCATAAACAGTGGGGGATAATCATATAGGGGATATAAACATAAATGGGAGATACTCATAAACAGGTAATTCATAACAGGGATAACTATAAACAGGATTAATTCATATAAATGGGGATAACTCATAACGGGGATAATATAAATGGGGATAACTCATAAACGGGGATAATTCATAAACGGGGATAACTCAGAAAACGGGGGATAACTCATAAATGGGGATTCATAAATGGGGATACTCTAAACGGGATCAATCATAAACGGGGAAATTCAAAACGGGTAATTACATAAAAGGGGATAACTGCAGAAACGGGGATAAACTCATAAAGAGGGGGATAACTCATAAGGGGATAAACATGATACGGGGGATAATTGATAAACGGGTGATAATCATAAACGGGGATTATTCATAAGGGATATAAACATTAATGGGGAAACTCATAAAGGGGAAACTCATAAAAGGGGGATATAACATAAACGGGATAACTAATAACGGGGATAATCCTAAAATGGGGATAACTCATAAAGAAGGTGATAACTCATTAAAGGGGATAATCTAAATGGGGATAACTATATAAATGGGGATAACATGATAAATCGGGGATTAATTCATAAACGGGGATAACTCATGAAACAGGGGAAAATTATAACCGGGTGATAATTCATAAACGGGGGTAAATACAATAAATGGCGGATAATCATAAACGGGGGGATAATACATAAATGGGGATAATGGATAACGCAATCCATAAACGGGGATAAATACATAAACGGGGGATTAATACATAAATAGGGATACTCATGAATGCGAATAACTCATAAAGGGGGGGATAATTCATAAATGGGGAGAACTCAAAGGGAGGATGGAAAATGGGGTAAAATGGAAATTCATAAACGGGATAATAAACGGTAAACGGGATACTTCATAAACAGGGATAATTCATCATCATGGATAATCAAAACGGGGAGGAGGATAATTTCATAAATGGGGATAACTCATAAATGGGGATAATATAAATGGGGATGGATAACTCATAAATGGGGATAACTCATAAACAGGGATAATTCATAAACGGATAACTCATAAACAGGGATAATTCAGGATAATATAAACGGGGAAAATTCATAAACGGGGATTGGATAATACATAACGGGATAATTCATAAGGGGATTAGGGGATAACTAATAAACGGGGATTAATTCCTAAAGGGATAACTCATAAAGAAGGATAACTCATAAAAGGGGATTAATTCATAAATGGGGATAACTCATAAATGGGGATAACATAAATGGGGATAATTCATAAACTGGGATAACTCATAAACAGGGAAAATTCATAAATGGGTGCTATTCATAAACGGGGATAATACATAAATGGGGATAACTCATAAAGGGGATAATACATAGGGAAACTCATATAACGGGGATAATACATAAAAGGGGATAACTCAAAATAGGGATAACTAATAAACGGCAATAACTCATAAAGGGGATAATTCATAAATGGGGATAACTCAGAAAGGGGGAAAATTCATTAACGGGGATATACATACGGTAAACGGGGATAACTTATAAACAGGGATAATTCATAATCGTGGATAATTCATAAACGGGGAAAATTTCATAAAGGGGATTAATACAATAAATGGGGATAATACATAATGGGGATAACTCATAAATGGGGATAACTCATAAACAGGATAATTCATAAACAGAGGATAACTCATAAACAGGGATAATTCATAAACGGGGAAATTTCATAAAAAGGGGATAATACATAAACGGGGATAATTCATAAATGGGGATAATTAATAAAAGGGATAATTCATAAACGGGGGGATATCCATAAACGGGGAAAATTCATACGAGGGATAACTCTATATGGGGATAATACATAAATGGGAGATAACTCATAAACAGGATAATTCATAACCAGGGATAACTCATAACAGGGATAATTCATAAAGGGGATAACTCATTAAACGGGGATAATTCATAAATGGGGATAACTCATAAACGGGGATAATTCATAAACGGGGAAACTAAACGGGGATAACTCATAAATGGGGGAAATTCATAAATGGGGATAACTCATAAACGGGGATAATTCATAAACGGGGATAATACATAAACAGGGATAATACATAAACGGGGATAAATCATAAACGGGGATAACTCATAAATGGGGGATAATCATAAATGGGGATAACTCATGAAGGGAGGATAATTCTATAAACGGGGATAACTCATAAACGGGGATAATTCATAAACGGGGATAATACATAATGGGGATAACTCATAAACGGGGATAACTCATTTAAACGGGGATAATACAAACGGGGATAACTAAATAAACGGGGATAATTCCTAAATGGGGAAACTCATAAAGAAGGAAACATAAAAGGGGATAATTCATAAATGGGGATAACTCATAAATGGGTGATAACACATAAATGGGGATAATTCAAAACGGGGACTAATCATACAGGGAAAATTCATAAACGGTGATAATTCAAAACGGGGATAATACATAAATGGGGATAACCAATAAACGGGGATTAATACATAAATGGGGATAACTCATAACCGGGATAATACATAAACGGGGATACATCAATAAATAGGGATAACTCATAAATGGCGATAAATCATAAATGGGGATAATTCATAAATGGGGTAACTCAGAAATGGGAGGGAAAATTCATTAACGGGGATAATAACATAGGTAAACGGGAAACTTATAAACGGGATAATATCAATCTGGATAATTCAATAAACGGGGAGAAAATTTCATAAATGGGGGATAATACATAAAGGGATATACTAAAAAAATGGGGATAAATCATAAATGGGAGAAATATAAACAGGATAATCATAAACAGAGATAACTCATAAACAGGATAATTCATAAACGGGGAAATTTCATAAACGGGGATAATACATAAACGGGGAAATTCTAAATGGATAATCATAAACAGGGGATAATTCATAAACGGGGATAACTAATAAAACGGGAAATTCATAACGGGGATAACTCATATATGGGGATAACATAAATGGGAGATAACTAATAAACAGGATATTAAACCAGGGATAATCATAAAAGGATAATTACATAAAAGGGGATGGATAACTCTATAACGGGGATAATTATAAATGGGGATAAACTCATAAACAGGGATAATTCATATAACGGGGATAACTCAAAACGGGGATAACTCATAAAAGGGGAGGGAAATCTAAATGGGGATAATCATAAATGCGGGGATAATTCATAAACGGGGATAATTCATAAACGGGTATAATACATAAACGGGGATAATCATAAACGGGATAACTCATAAATGGGGAAACTCATAAAGGGGATAATCATGAACGGGGATAATTATAAACGGGGATAACTCATAAAGGGGATAATTATAACGGGGATGGTACATAAATGGGGGAATTAATAAACGGGGATAACTCATAAACAGGGATTATCATAATGGGCATAACATGAACGGGATAATACATAATGGGGATAAATCATAAAGGGGATAACTCATAAACGGGGATAACTAATAAAAAGGGGATAATTCCTAAACGGGGATAACTCATAAAGAAGGATAACTCATAAAAGGGGAATAATTCATAAAGGGGACAATTCATAAATGGGGATAACTCATAAATGGGAATAAACACAATAAAGGGGATAATTCATAAAGGGGATAACTCATAAACAGGGAAAATTCATAAACGGTGATAATTACATAAACGGGGATAATACATAATGGGGATAAACTCATAAACGGGGATATACATAAAGGGGATAATCATAAACGGGGGTATACATACTGGGTAACTCATAAATAGGGATAACTCATAAACGGCGATAACTCATAAATGGGGGATAACTCAGAAATGGGGAAAATCATTAAGGGGATAATACATAAACGGGGATAACTTATAACAGGGATAATTCATAATCGTGGGATAATATAAACGGGAAATTCATAAATGAGGATAATACATAAATGGGGGGATAATACATAAATGGGGATAACTATAAATGGGGATAATTCATAAAAACAGGAAATCATAAACGGGATAACCATAATAAACAGGGATAATTATAAACGGGGAAATTTCATAAGGGGGGATAATACATAAACGGGGATAATCATAAATGGGGATAATTCATAAACAGGGATAATTCATAAACGGGGATAACTCATAAACGGGGAAAATTCATAAACGGGGATAACTCATAAATGGGGATAATACATAAATGGGATAACTCATAAATGGAGATAACTCATAAACAGGAAATTCATAACCAGGGATAAACTCATAAACAGGGATAATTATAAACGGGGATAACTCATAAAGGGATGGATACATAAATGGGGATAACTCATAAACAGGGATAATTCATAAACGGGGGATAACTCATAAACGGGGGGAAAGGAAATTCATAAAGGGGAAATATAAATGCGGGAAACTCATAAACGGGGAATAATTCATAAACGGGTATAATACCATAAACGGGGATACTCATAAACGGGGAGGATAACTCATAAATGGAGATAACTCATAAATGGGGATAACTCATGAACGGGGATAATTCATAAACGGGTATAACTCATAAACGGGGATAATTCATAAACGGGGATGGTACATAAATGGGGTTAATTCATAAACGGGGATAACTCATAAACAGGGATAATAACATAACGGGGATAAACTCATAAATGGGGATAATCTAAATGGGGATAACTCATAAACGGGGATAATACATAAACGGGGATAACTAATAAACGGGGATAATTCACTAAACGGGATAATCATAAAGAAGGATAACTCATAAAAGGGGATAATTCATAAATGGGGACAATCATAAATGGGGATAACTCATAAATGGGGATGGAACACATAAATGGGGATAATTCATATAAATGGGTGATAAACTCATAAACGGGTGATTAATTATAAACGGGGATAATACATAAATGGGGATAACTTATAAAGGGGATAATACATAAATGGGGATAATCATTAACGGGGTAATACATAAACGGGGATAACTCATAAATAGGGATAACTCATAAACGGCAATAACTCATAAATGGGGATATTATAAATGGGGATAACTCAGAAAAATGGGGAAAATTCATAACGGAGGAGGGTAATACATAAGCGGGGATAACTTATAAACAGGGATAATTCAATATCGGGATAATTCATAAAACGGGGAAGGAATTCATAAATGGGGATTAATACATGAAATGGGGATAATACATAAATGGGGATAACTCATAAATGGGGGATAACATCAAACAGGTATTTATAAACAGGATAACTCAAAACAGGGTATAATTCATAAACGGGGAAAATTTAATAAACGGGGATCATACATAAACGGGGATAATTCATAAATGGGGATAATTCATAAAGGGTAATTATAAACGGGGATAACTCATAAACGGGGGAAAATTCATAAACGGGGCATTAACTCATATAAATGGGGATAATACATAAATGGGGATAAACATAAATGGAGATAACTCATAAACAGGATAATTCAAACCAGGGATAACTCATAAACAGGGATAATATACGGGGTATAATCATAACGGGGATAATCATAAAGGGATATAACTATAAACAGGGATAATTCATAACGGGCACTAACCCATAAATGGGGATAACACATAAATGGGGATAACTCATAAAGGGATAATTCAAAACTGGGATAACTCATAAACAGGGATAATTCATAAACGGGGAAAATTCATAAATGGCGATAATACATAAACAGGGATAATACATAAATGGGATAACTTATAAATGGGGATAACACATAAATGGGGATAACTCAAAACAGGATAATTTATAAACGGGGATAACCCATAAACAGGGATATTCATAAACAGGGATAATACATAAATGGGGATAACTCATAAACGGAGAAAATTCTTAAACGGGGAAATACATAAATGGGGATAACTCAAACGGGGATAATTCATAAACGGGGGATAATACATAAACGGGGATAATACATAAACAGGGATAATACATAAATGGGGAAAACTCGGAAACTTAAAGGGGATAATTCATAAATGGGGATAACTCATAAAGGGGGATAATACATAAACGGGGATAATTCATAAACTGGGATAATACATAAACGGGGATAACACATAAATGGGGATAATACATAAACGGGGGGTAATCAGGGGTAATACATAAACGGGGTAGGGGTATTGGGATAATTCATAAACGGGGATAATACATAACGGGGTACAGGGATAATTCATATAAACAGGGTTATGGGGAATAATTCATATACGGGGAAACACATAAAGGGGGGTGTACAGGGATAATTCATAAACAGGGGATAATACATAAATGGGGATAATACATAAACGGGGATAATACAAATGGTGATAACACATAAACGGGGATAATACATAAACAAAATAATAATACATAAACGGGGAAGACAAATAAACGGGGAGAATACATAAACAGGGCACGGGGATAATAGATAAATGGGGATAATACATAAACGGGGATATACATAAACAGTGATAATACATAAACGGGATAATTCATAAACGGGAATAATATATAAACTGGGATAATACAAAAACCAGGATAATTCATAAATGGGGATAATTCATAAACGGGGATATAACATAAACGGGGATAATTTATAATGGGGTAAATACATAAATGGGGATCTTTCATAAGCGGGATAATACATAAACGGGGATAATTTATAATGGGGTAAATACATAAACGGGGATAATACATAAACAGGGATAATACATAAATGGGGATAATACATAAATGGGGATAATTCATAAACGGGGATAATTTATAATGGGGTAAATACATAAATAGGGATCTTTCATAAGCGGGATAATACATAAACAGGGATAATACATAAACAGGGATAATACATAAACGGGATTTATAATGGGGATAATACATAAATGGGGATATTACATAAACGGGGATAATTTATAACGGGGATAATACATAAATGGGGATAATACATAAACAGGGATAATTTATAACGGGATAATACATAGATTGGGATAATACATAAACAGGGATAATTTATAATGGGGATAATACATGAACGGGGATAAAGCATAAACGGGGATAATTTATAATGGGGATAATACATAAACGGGGATAATTCATAAACGGGGATAATATACAAACTGGGATAATATACAAACTGGGATAATACATAAACAGTGCTAATTTATAAATGGGGATAATACATAAACGGGGATAATACATAAATGGGGATAATTCATAATGGGGATAATACATAAATGGGGATAATACATAAACGGGGATAATTCATAATGGTGATAATTCACAAATGGGGATAATACATAAACGGGGATAATTCATAATGAGGATAATACATAAATGGGGATAATTCATAATGGGGGGGGCTAACGTAATAAATGGGATAATCAGGAACGGGGATACTTCATATAAAAGGGAACTCATAAACGGGATAATTTCATAAACGGGATTGGTACATAAATGGGGTTAATTTAATAAACGGGATAACTACATAAACAGGATACTACATAAATGGGCATAACTGCTGAACGGGGGATAATACAGTAAATGGGATGGATAACCATAAACGGGGATTAACGAATAACTATAAACGGGGATAAACTGAATTAAACGTGGGATGGGGATAATTCCTAAATGGGATAACTCCTAAAGAAGGTAACTCATAAACGGGGATAATTCATAAATGGGATCAATCATAAAGGGGGGATAACAAACATAATTAAATGAAGGGGATAAGATCATAAAACGGGATACTCATAAACAGGAGAAAATCTAAAACGGATATCAAATCATCGGGATAATCATAAATGGGGATAACTATAAACGGGCGAATAATTACATAAATGGGCTAACTCACAACAACGGGGCATAATACATAAACGGGTGAAACTCATAAAAGGGCAACTCAATAATGCTCTCATAAACTGGCGACTAATTCATAAAGGGGATATAACGCAAGAAATGGGGAAAATTTCAGTACGGGGATAATACTATAAAGGGGATAACTTATAACAACAGGGGATAATTATATCGTGGATAATCATAAGAGGGGAAATTTCATTAAATGCGGATAATACATAAATGGGGATAATACATAAAATGTGGGTGGATAAACTCATAAATGGGGATACTTATAAAAAGGGATTAATCATAAACAGGATAACTCATAAACAGGGATTAATTCATAAACGGGTGGAGAAATTCAAAGCGGGGATGATAATACATAAATGCGGGAATCAGCGGGATATTCAAATAATGGGTCTATCAAAACGGGGTAATTCATAAACAGGGGAAAATTCTATAAACGGGGGATAACTCATAATGGGTGATAATACATAAATGGGAGAACTCTAAGATAACTCATAAACAGGATAATTCATAACCAGGATAACTCATAAACAGGGCTAATTCATAAACGGGGATAACTCATAAAGGGGATAATCATAAACGGGGATAATCATAAACAGGGAAATAACGATAACATAAAGGGGCATAATCATAAAGGGGAGGAGAAATTACATAAATGGGCGGAAACTATTTTAAGGTTTAATGGGAATAAATTCTAAAGGGGGGATATAATTCATAAGGGATGCGTGGGATATAATCTAAAAGGGGATGGGGTGGATAATCAATAAACGGGGATAACTCATAAATCGGGGATAACTCATAAATGGGGATAATCAGACGATATCCATAAACGGGGATAACTCAGAACGGGGGATAATCATAAACGGGATGGAGGTAAGCATAAATGGGGATACCATAAGAGGATATGGTAATAAAGGATAATTAAATCGGGATGAACTCATCAGCAGGGAATAATACAAGGGTTTCAAATGGGGATATACTATTATAACTCCTAAACGGGGATAATACATATAAACGGGGAGGTAAAAAATAAACGGGGTAATCCCTAACGGGGATAACTCAAAGAGGATAACAAAGGGGGGTAATATAAAGGGGAAATTATAAATGGGGCTAACAAAATGGATAAACAAATGGGATAATTCATTCGGGGTCATAGGAGAAAATTACGATTAAGTATAACGGGGGGAATAACTAATGGCATAAATAAGGGAAAGACATAAATGGGATAACTCATAAACAGGGAAAATTCACAAACGGGGAAATCAAAAAGGGGAATACATAAACGGGGGATAACTCACTAAACGGGGATAACTCTATAAATGGGGATAACTCATAAATGGGGATAACTCATGAACGGGGATAATTCATAAATGGGGATAACTCATAAACGGGGATAATTCATAAATGGGGATGGTACATAAATGGGGTAATTCATAAATGGGAAACTCATAACAGGGATATACATAAACGGGGATAACTCATAAACGGGGATAATTACATAAATGGGGATTAACTCATAAACGGGAAACTCTAAGGGGATAATACATAAAAGGGATAACTAATAAACGGGGATAATTCCTAAACGGGGATAACTCATAAAGAAGGATAACTCATAAAAGGGGATAATTCATAAATGGGGATAACTCATAAATGGGGATAACACATAAATGGGGATAATTCATAAACGGGGATAACTCATAAACAGGGAAAATTCATAAATGGTGATAATTCATAAACGGGGATAATACATAAATGGGGATAACTCATAAACGGGGATAATACATAAATGGGGATAACCTCATAAACGGGGATAATACATAAACGGGGATAATACATAAAATAGGGATAACTCATAACGGCAATAACTCATAAATGGGGATAATTCATAAATGGGGATAACTCAGAAATGGGGAATATTCATTAACGGGGATAATACATACGGTAAACGGGGATAACTTATAAACAGGGATAATTCATAAGCGGGATTAATCATAAACGGGGAAAGATTCATAAAGAGATTAATCATAAATGGATGGGGATAATACATAAATGGGGATAACTCATAAATGGGGATAACTCATAAACAGGATAATTCATAAACAGGGATAACTCATAAACAGGGATAATTCATAAACGGGGAAATTTCATAAACGGGGATAATACATAAACGGGGATAATTCATAAATGGGGATAATTAATAAACAGGGATAATTCATAAACGGGGGGATAATCCATAAACGGGGAAAATTCATAAACGGGGATAAAATCTCATATATGGGGTAATACATAAATGGGAGATAACTCATAAACAGGATAATTCATAACCAGGGATAACTAAAACAGGGATAATTCAAAAAGGGGGATAACTCATTAAACGGGGATAATTCATAAATGGGGATAACTCAAAGGGGAGATAATTCATAAACGGGGATTAAATCATAAACGGGATAACTCATAAATGGGGGAAATTATAAATGGGGTAACTCATAAACGGGGATAATTCATAAACAGTGGGATAATTCATAAACGGGTATAATACATAAACGGGGATAAACTCATAAACGGGGGATAACATAAATGGGGATAACATAAATGGGGGATAACTCTGAACGGGGATAATTCATAAACGGGGATGGATAACTATAAACGCGGGATTTAATTATAAACGGGGATAATACATAATGGGGATAACTAATAAACGGGGATAACTCATTAAACGGGGGATAATACAAAACGGGGTAACTAATAAACGGGGATAATATACTAAATGGGGATAACTCATAAAGAAGGATAATCATAAAAGGGGATAATTCATAAATGGGGGGATAACTCAAAATGGGATAACACATAAATGGGGATATTCATAAACGGGGATAACTCTAAAAGGGAAAATCTAAAACGGATGCATAATTCATAAACCGGGGATAATTCATTAAAGGGGATGATAAACTATAAACGGGGAATAATACATAAATGGGGATAACTCATAAACGGGGATAATACATAAACGGGGATAACTCATAAATAGGGATAACTCATAAATGGCGATAACTCAAAATGGGGATAATTCATAAATGGGGATATACTCAGAAATGGGGAAAATTCATTAACGGGGATAATAACATACGGTAAACGGGGATAACTTATAAACAGGGATAATTCATAATCGTGGATAATTCATAAACGGGGAGGAAATTTATAAATGGGATAATACATAAATGGGGATAATAATAAATGGGGATAACTATAAATGGGATACTAAACTCATAAACAGGATATCATAAACAGAGATAACCTATAAACAGGGATAATTCATACAGGGGAAATTTATAGACAAGGGGATAATACATAAACGGGGATAATTCATTAAATGGGGATAATTCCTAAACAGGGGTATTCATAAACGGGGAATTCATAAACGGGGGGGAAATCATATATGGGGATAATACATAAATGGGAGATAACTCATAAACAGGATAATTCATAACCAGGGATAACTCATAAACAGGGATAATTCATAAACGGGGATAACTCATAAACGGGGATAATTCATAAATGGGGATAACTCTAAACGGGATATTCTAAACGGGGATAAATCATAAACGGGGATAACTCATTAACGGGGGAAAATTCATAAATGGGGATAACTCATAAATGGGGATAATTCATAAACGGGGATAATTCATAAACGGGTGGTATTTAATACATAAACGGGGATAACTCATAAACGGGGGATAACTCAATAAATGGGGAATAAATCATAATGGGGATAATCATGAACGGGGATAATTCATAAACGGGGATAACTAATAAACGGGGATAATATAAACGGGGATGTGTACATAAAGGGGTTAATTAAAACGGGGATAACTCATAAACAGGATAATACTAAAGGGCTAAATCATGATACGGGATAAACATAAAGGGGTAACTCATAAACGGGGATAACGAATAAACGGGGATAACGAATAAACGGGGATAATTCCTAAACGGGGATAACTCATAAAGAAGGATAACCATAAAAGGGGATAATTCATAAATGGGGACAATTCATAAATGGGGATAACTCATAAATGGGAATAACACATAAATGGGGATAATTCATAAACGGGGATAACTCATAAACAGGGAAAATTCATAAACGGTGATAATTCAAAACGGGGATAATACATAAATGGGGATAAACTCATAAACGGGGATAATACATAAATGGGGATAACTCATAAACGGGGATAATACATAAACGGGGATAACTCATAAATAGGGATAACTCATAAACGGCGATAAAATATAAATGGGGATAACTCAGAAATGGGGAAAATTCATTAACGGGGATAATACATAAACGGGGATAACTTATAAACAGGGATAATTCATAATCGTGGATAATTCATAAACGGGGAAATTTCATAAATGAGGATAATACATAAATGGGGATAATACATAAATGGGGATAACTCATTAAATGGGGATAATTCATAAACAGGATAATTCATAAACAGGGATAACTCATAAACAGGGATAATTCATAAACGGGGAAATTCATAAGCGGGGGATAATACATAAACGGGAATAATTCATAAATGGGGATAATTCATAAACAGGGATAATTCATAAACGGGGATAACTCATAAACGGGGATAATTCATAAACGGGAATAACTCATAAATGGGGAAATACATAAATGGGGATAACTCATAAATGGAGATAACTCAATAAAACAGGATAATTTAACAGGGATAAACTCATAAACAGGGATAATTCAATAAACGGGTGATAACTCATAAACGGGGATAATTCATAAATGGGGATTAACTCATAAACGGGATATCATAAAGGGGAAACTCAAAAACGGGGAGGAAAATTCATAAACGGGGATAACTCATAAACGGGGCAAATGGGAAAATTCATAAATGGGGAAATCTAAACGGGGATAATCAAACGGGTATATACATAAACGGGGATATCATAAAGGGGGAACTCAAATGGAGATAACTCATAAATGGGGATAACTCATGAACGGGGATTATTCATAAACGGGTATACTCATAAACGGGGTAATTCAAACGGGGATGGTAATAATGGGGTTAATTCATAAACGGGGATAACTCATAAACAGGGATAATACATAAACGGGGATAACTCATAAATGGGATAATACATAAATGGGGATAACTCATAAACGGGGATAATACATAAACGGGGATAACTAATAAACGGGGATAATTCATAAACGGGGATAACACATAAAGAAGGATAACTCATAAAAGGGGATAATCATAAATGGGGACAATCATTAAATGGGGATAACCATAAATGGGGATAACACATAAATGGGGAAATTCATAAATGGGGATAACTCATAAACAGGGAAATTCACAAACGGTGATAATTCATAAACGGGGATAATACATAAATGGGGATAACTTATAAACGGGGATAATACATAAATGGGGATAACTCATTAACGGGGATAATACATAAATGGGGATAACTCATAAATAGGGATAACTCATAAACGGCAATAACTCATAAATGGGATAATTCATAAATGGGGATAACTCAGAAAAATGGGAAAATTCATTAACGGGGATAATACATAAGCGGGGATAACTTATAAACAGGGATAATTCATAATCGTGGATAATTCATAAACGGGGAGGAAATTTCATAAATGGGGATTATACATAAATGGGGATAATAATAAATGGGGAAACTCCTAAAGGGGTAACTCATAAACAGGATAATCATAAAACAAGGATAACTCATAAACAGGAAATCATAAACGGGAGGGGAAATTTCATAAACGGGGATAATACATAAACGGGATAATTCATAAATGGGATATTCAAAACAGGGATAATCAAACGGGGATAACTCATAAACGGGGAAAATTCATAAACGGGCATAATTCATAAATGGGGATAATACATAAATGGGGATAACCAAATGGAGAAACTATAAACAGGATAATTCATAAACGGGGATAAATCATAAACAGGGATAATTCATAAACGGGGATAACTCATAAACGGGGATAATTCATAAATGGGGAAACTCATAAACAGGGATAATTCATAAAAGGCATAACCCATAAATGGGGATAACACATAAATGGGGATAACTCATTAACAGGATAATTCATAAATGGGATAACTCATAAACAGGGATAATTATAAACGGGGAAAAATTCATATAATGGCGAGATAATACATAAACCAGGGATAATACAAAATGGGGATAACTTATAAATGGGAGTATAAACACATTAAATGGGGATAACTCAAACAACGGGATAATTATTATAAGGGGATAACCCATAAACAGGGATAATTTAATAAACGGGATAATACATAAATGGGGATAACTCATAAACGGAGAAAATTTTTAAACGGGGATAATACATAAATGGGGATAACTCAAACGGGGGAAAATTCATAAACGGGATAAAACATAAACGGGAATAATACATAAACGGGGATAATTCATAAATGGGGAAAAGGAAAATCATAAACGGGGATAATTCATAATGGGGATAATTCATAAATGGGGATAATACATAAAACGGGGATAATTCATAAACGGGGATAATACATAAACGGGGATAACACAATAAATGGGGATAAACACATAAACCGGGGTACAGGGATAATTTATAAAACGGGGATAATACATAAATGGGGATAATACATAAATGGGGATAATTCATAAACGGGGATAATACTAAACGGGGTACAGGGATAATATAAAACAGGGTATGGGGATAATTCATATACGGGATAACACATAAACGGGGGTTACAGGGATAATTCATAAACAGGATAATACATAAATGGGGATAATAATAAAGTATTGGGATCATAAAACGGGGAAATACATAAGGGAGATAACATAAAAGGGATAATCACAAATGGTGATAACACATAAAGGGGATTAAACAAAACAAAATAATAATACATAAACGGGGAAGACAAATAAAGGGGAGGGGAGAATACATAAAACAGGGCACGGGGATAATAGATAAATGGGATAATACATAAACGGGGGGGTATACATAAACAGTGATAATACAAACGGGAAATTCATAAAGGGATAATATAAAACTGGGATAATACAAAAACCAGGATAATTCATAATGGGGATAATTCATAAACGGGGATATACATAAAAAGGGGATAATTATAATGGGGTAAATACCTAAATGGGGATCTTCATAAGCGGGATAATACATAACGGGGATAATTTATAATGGGGTGGTAATACATAAACGGGGATAATACATAAACAGGGATAATACATAAATGGGGATAATACATAAATGGGGATAATTCATAAACGGGGATAATTTAGTAATGGGGTAAATACATAAAGGGGATCTTAAAGCGGATAATACATAAACAGGGATAAAATACACAAAGGGATAATACATAAACGGTATTTTATAATGGGGATAATACATAAATGGGGAGGATATACATAAACGGGGATAATTTATAAAGGGGATAATACATAAATGGGGATAATACATAAACGGATAATTATAACGGGATAATAAATAAAAGTGGGATAATACATAAACAGGGATAATTATTAATGGGGATATAATAATGACGGGGATAAAGCATAAACGGGGATAATTATAATGGGGATAATACATAAACGGGGAATATATACAAACTGGGATAATATACAAACGGGATAATACATAATGGAATATATCATAATGGGATAAACATAAGGTAATATACAAACGGGATAAACATAAACAGTGCTAATTTATAAATGGGGATAATACATTAAACGGGGATAATACATAAATGGGGATAATTCATAAACGGGAATAATACATAAATGGGGATAATACATAAACGGGGATATCATTAATGGTGATATTCACAAATGGGGATAATTCATAATGGGGATAATTCACAAATGGGGATAATCATAATGGATGGATAATACATAATGGGGAATACATAAATGGGGATAATCATAAACGGGATATTAATCATGGGATAATTCATAATGGGGATAATTCATAAAAGGGATAATACATAATGGGGAATTCATAAATGGGGATAATACATAATGGGGTAATCATAATGGGGATAATACATAAACGGCGATAATTCATAATGGGGATAATTCATAATGGGGATGATACATAAACGGGGATAATATATAAATGGGGATAATTCATAATTGGGGATAATTAACAAATGGGGATAATTCATAATGGGGATTAATGACATTATGGGGATAATACATAAATGGGGATAATTCATAAACGGGGATAATTCATAATTGGGATAATTCATAAACGGGGATAATACATAATGGGGATAATACATAAACGGCGATAATCATAATGGGGATAATTCATAATGGGGATGATACATAAACGGGGATAATTCAGAAACTGGGATAGTTCACACACATGGTTAGTACACAAACAATAATAATTTTTAAAAAAGGGTGATATTTATAAACTGGGATACCCCCCCCCCCCCCCGATATTTACTGGGCTTAGGAAGAGATGCCTGAGTTGCCATGGGATTATCCTGCTTTATTATAACCCTATCCATTAAAAAATCTAATGCTGTGTGAAACTATCATTTCAGGAGGTTTTACCTCTGTCAATAGTACATATGATTACCAGACCCCCAGACGTGGATTAGGATATTGTCCCATATGTACAGGGAGATGCTATTGACTGAACCACCTGTGCTTCCTGAGGAAATAAACCAAATCATACACCTTAGGGGGAGGGACAGGCACACACCTGATTACTTAGAACTCTGTGGGACCACATCTGGGCCAGGTATAAAGTAATCAGAGGCTTTTTACTTGCAGCTTCACTGTATAACCGTATCAGGATGATAATCCCAACTACCCACACCTATGGCCAACTGTAGACAAGGAGGACAATGCTGTGTATTACAGAGGATAACTACTATTTCATCATTCATTTTACACAAACATATAATAAGACTGAGAAAAGCTTACCCCAAGGGGTGTGTTGAAAGGTAGCCAACGTCTTTTATTATGGACAGTGGTGGAGTTGACGATTTTACCTGTTGTGAAGTTAAATCCAAAGCTTTAGATCAGAGCAACTAGGCAGTCAAACAATTTAAAAAATATAACTCTCTGCATCCCACTTAGCTGAATTAGGGGGAGTGGCGAGAGAGCTGTAGTTCTGTAATGGCAAAGCGCAACATTGCATTTGCACCTTCCACACGCGTTACTGTCTTGTAGGTGGCCGCAGCCTAATACTGCATTAAAGGAGCCTAAAAGCCCTACACTAACCATAAAAACGCCACAAAACCTTATTAAAACAGAACTCTGTGCTCTGCGGCAGACATGCAAAGTATTTCCTTTATGTAACTTTGTCCAATGCACGTGCCCAGAACCACTGAATTTTTACTTCAATAACAGCCATTTATCCAACTTTTAAAAATTTTCATACCAACAATATTCAATCATGATAATATTCCTTTGTACACTGACCACTGGAATAAAGTCTAAAACGGAACCTAAACCTCCTGTTAAAACTATCAGGAGATTCAATAAAAGTTCTTAGCATTAAAAATGGTGCTAATTTCCCAACACAATCAGACATTATTTAAACATTGAAATGAAGCACTCTGATTGGTTGGGGCAAAATTAGCACCATTTTTAACGCTAAGAATTTTTATTGAATATCCTGTAAATTTCTCAAAACTCCCCTACCCTTAGGATGGTGCAGTATTGTTACTGTTGGGCACATTATTTTTTTCTCGTATGGCTAATTATTTTATCTTAATTCCAAATTATTTAGGGAGGAGTGAAATGATCATATATGCTAACGCACAGATTGATGGACGCACCCGGACACAATGCAGTGTGAATTCAGCACCATGTGCACACAACATCGGAGTGAGCTGCAGGGGAGAGGAGAGCTGGAGGGTGTGGGGGGACATTCGCCACGGAGGGGGCTGCAATTCTTGAAAGAATCGGGAGGTGTGTGTGTGTGGGGGGGTTTACTGTTTTAAATTTGAAACTGGACAAGAATATCAATATTTAGTTCAAACAACCAGTAATTACATTAAAAATCCTGCAATTAATATCACCAAAACCCTTGCAGGTTTGACCCCCAATGTTGCCCATAATGCTTTGTAAAAATGATTCTGGACAGAAGCAGAAGCAAATGTGTTGAAAAAAATAAAACTGTAGTTCCCTTTAACATGTAAAAAACGGAACATCCTGCATAGGGAGAAAAATGATTCATGCCCCCCCTTGCCCACAGTATAGAACCAGAACTCTCGAATTTACTGGGACCTTTAGTAAATTCCAAGTTCCTCTACTTTGAATAAATATAATTAAAAAGGTTTCCTCTATAAACCAGCTATTTAGGATAACGCGTGAAACCTTACCTATTAATTTGTTCAATAATTGCTGTTCTAATCCGACCATTTAATACCAGAGCGGGAAAAGTCAGTATCCTCTACCCTACCCAGAGCACATTCCCAGTCTGTTTTCTAAGTACAGTATACCTGGAGTACGTTAAACCTCTAACCAGTCAAACAATATTCCACACTTTCTTTTAAGCCTGTTTTTTTAACTCTTGGCCTATTCGTTGCCTGGCCAGAATCAGTGTCAAATTGTTAAATATCTTCCTTCCAGCTTGTTCTCGCTACTTGTTTTATTCCTATGAATAAAATCAGCAAACGATTTCAAAAAACAAAATCCAGATGCAATTTTTTTGTCATTTAAACCAAATGTGCATTTAATTCAAGATCCATGCGGCAGCAACTAATGCTATCCAATGAAATGAGAAATGCAGAGTTTCAAAGAGTTTACACTTGTTGGGGATATAATGTTATTTAATGATAATCAATCATGCGGATTGGGAAAACGACCAATCCCATTATCATTGACCCATCACTGTCCACAGGATCAGTAGTACTGGATGAAATTAAAGGGCAAGTCCGGACTAAAATGAACTTACATACAGGTAAATCACCCCCAAAACCTAAACGGAAAGTTGCATTCAATCTAGTTAACTTATCAGCGTTGTTGTGAATGCACCTCCTCTTTCCGTTGCCAACCGCTAGTCATGTCCCTTCCTTCACGGCGTTTGAGACGTAGGGAGTCAGGTGTCCTCTGGTTTTGTTGCCTTCTTGGTGACTGGAGTAACTGGCTATGGCCTGGCGACGGATTTGTCATGCTCTTCTCGCACGCGCAACATCAAATCACCAGGCCCCTGATCGGACGGCTGAATGTGTATCCCCTGTTGTCTTGAGCATGCCCGGCCTCAGACAGGTTTGAATTGCTCGATTCCATGAGGCTATTCCCAGAAGGCTAGCAGGCATACTAGTAAGGAAATTATGGACAAAAAGTATAATACATAAATGGGGATAATACATAAATGGGGATAACTCATAAATGGAGATAACTCATAAACAGGATAATTCATAACCAGGGATAACTCATAAACAGGGATAATTCATAAATGGGGATAACTCATAAACGGGGATAATTCATAAATGGGGATGGTACATAAATGGGGTTAATTCATAAATGGGTAGAACTCATAAACAGGGATAATACATAAACTGGGATAACTCATAAACGGGGATAATTCATAAATGGGGAAACTCATAAACGGGGATAACTCATAAACGGGGATAATACATAAACGGGGATAACTAATAAACGGGGATAATTCCTAAACGGGGATAACTCATAAAAGGATAACTCATAAAAGGGGATAATTCATAAATGGGGATAACTCATAAATGGGGATAACACATAAATGGGGATAATTCATAAACGGGGATAACTCATAAACAGGGAAAATTCATAAAGGTGATAATTCATAAACGGGATAATACATAAATGGGGATAATCATAAATGGGGATAATACATAAATGGGGATAACTCATAAACGGGGATAATACATAAACGGGGATAACTCATAAATAGGGATAACTATAAACGGCAATAACTCATAAATGGGATAATTCATAAATGGGGATAACTCAGAAATGGGGAATTCATTAACGGGGATAATACATACGGTAAACGGGGATAACTTATAAACAGGGATAATTCATAATCGTGGATAATTCATAACGGGGAAATTTCATAAATGGGGATAATACATAAATGGGGATAATACATAAATGGGGATAACTCATAAATGGGGATAACTCTATCCAGAAACATAATGTTTACAGGGATAACTCATAAACAGGGATAATTCATAAACGGGGAAATTTCATAAACGGGGATAATACATAAACGGGGATAATTCATAAATGGGGATAATTAATAAACAGGGATAATTCATAAAACGGGGGATAATCCATAAACGGGGAAAATTCATAAACGGGGATAACTCATATTGGGGATAATACATAAATGGGAGATAACTCAAACAGGATAATTCATAACCAGGGATAACTCATAAACAGGGATAATTCATAAATGGGGATAACTCATAAACGGGGATAATTCATAAATGGGATAACTCAAACGGGGATAATTCATAAACGGGGATAAATCATAAACGGGGAAACTCATAAAGGGGGAAATTCATAAATGGGGATAACTCATAAACGGGGATAATTCATAAACGGGGATAATTCATAAACGGGATAATACATAAACGGGTGATAACTCATAAACGGGGATAACTCATAAATGGGGATAACCATAAATGGGGATAACTCATGAACGGGGATAATTCATAAACGGGGATAATCATAAACGGGGATATTCATAAACGGGGATAATACATTAATGGGGATAACTCATAAACGGGGATAACTCATAAACGGGGATAATACATAAACGGGGATAACTAATAAACGGGGATAATTCCTAAATGGGGAAACTCATAAAGAAGAGAACTCATAAAAGGGGATAATTCATAAATGGGGATAACTCATAAATGGGGATAACACATAAATGGGGATAATTCATAAACGGGGATAACTCATAAACAGGGAAAATTCATAAACGGTGATATTCATAAACGGGGATAATACATAAATGGGGATAACTCATAAACGGGAATAATACATAAATGGGGATAACTCACAAACGGGATAATACATAAACGGGGATAACTCATAAATAGGAAAACTCATAATGGCGATAACTCATAAATGGGGATAATTCATAAATGGGATAACTCAGAAATGGGGAAATTCATTAACGGGTGATAATAATACGGAAAACGGGGATAACTTATAAACAGGGATAATTCATAATCGTGGATAATTCATAAACGGGGAAATTTCATAAATGGGATAATACATAAATGGGATAATACATAAATGGGGATAACTCATAAATGGGGATAACTCATAAACAGGATAATTCATAAACAGAGATAACTCATAAACAGGGATAATTCATAACGGGGAAATTTCATAAACGGGATAATAATAAACGGGGAATAATTCAATAAATGGGGATAATTCTAAACAGGGGTAAATTCATAAACGGGAAAATTCATAAACGGGGATAACTCATATATGGGGATAATACATAAATGGGAGATAACTCATAAACAGGATAATTCATACCAGGGATACTCATAAACAGGATAATTCATAAACGGGGATAACTCATAACGGGGATATCATAATGGGATAACTCATAAACAGGGATAATTCATAAACGGGGATAACTCATAAACGGGGATAACTCATAAACGGGGGAAATTCATAAATGGGGATAACTCATAAATGGGGATAATTCATAAACGGGGATAATTCATAAACGGGTATAATACATAAACGGGGATAACTCATAAACGGGGATAACTCATAAATGGGGATAACTCATAAATGGGGATAACTCATGAACGGGGATATTCATAAACGGGGATAACTCATAAACGGGGATAATTCATAAACGGGGATGGTACATAAATGGGGTTAACTGAGTGATAATCATAAACGGGATAACATAAATGGCATAACTCATGATACGTGCTGATTCAAGAAACAATGGGGTTCGGGAAACGTGGGGAATAACGACGTACGGTCTAAACGGATAACTCAAAAGAAGGATAACTCATAAAAGGGGATAATTCATAAATGGGGACAATTCATAAATGGGGATATACTCATAAATGGGAATAACACATAAATGGGGATGAATTCATAAACGGGGATAACTCATAAACAGGGAAAATTCATAAACGGTGATAATTCAAAACGGGGATAATACATAAATGGGGATACTTAAACGGGGATAATACATAAATGGGGATAACTCATAAACGGGGATAATACATAAACGGGGATAACTCATAAATAGGGATAACTCATAAACGGCGATAACTCATAAATGGGGATAACTCAGAAATGGGGAAAATTCATTAACGGGGATAATACATAAACGGGGATAACTTATAAACAGGGATAATTCATAATCTGGATAATTCATAAACGGGGAAATTTCATAAATGAGGATAATACATAAATGGGGATATACATAAATGGGGATAACTCATAAATGGGGATAATTCATAAACAGGGAAATTCATAAACAGGGTAACTCATAAACAGGGATAATTCATAAACGGGGAAATTTCATAAGCGGGGATAATACATAAATGGGGATAATTCATAAATGGGGATAATTCATAAACAGGGATAATTCATAAACGGGGATAACTCATAAACGGGGAAAATTCATAAACGGGGATAACTCATAAATGGGGATAATACATAAATGGGGATAACTCATAAATGGAGATAACTCATAAACAGGATAATTCATAACCAGGGATAACTCATAAACAGGGATAATTCTAAACGGGGATAACTCATAAACGGGGATAATTCATAAATGGGGATAACTCATAAACAGGGATAATTCATAAACGGGGATAACTCATAAACGGGGAAAATTCATAAATGGGGATAACTCATAAACGGGGAAAATTCATAAATGGGGATAACTCATAAACGGGGATAATTCATAAACGGGTATAATACATAAACGGGGATAGCTCATAAACGGGGATAACTCATAAATGGAGATAACTCATAAATGGGGATAACTCATGAACGGGGATAATTCATAAACGGGTATAACTCATAAACGGGGATAATTCATAAACGGGGATGGTAACATAAATGGGGTTAATTCATAAACGGGGATAACTCATAAACAGGGATAATACATAAACGGGGATAACTCATAAATGGGGAATAATACTAAATGGGGATAACTCATAAACGGGGATAATACATAAACGGGGATAACTAATAAACGGGGATAATTCCTAAACGGGGATAACTCATAAAGAAGGATAACTCATAAAAGGGGATAATTCATAAATGGGGACAATTCATAAATGGGGATAACTCATAAATGGGGATAACACATAAATGGGGATAATTCATAAATGGGATAACTCATAAAACAGGGAAATTCACAAACGGTGATAATTCATAAACGGGGATAATACATAAATGGGGATAACTTATAAACGGGGATAATACATAAATGGGGATAACTCATTAACGGGGATAATACATAAATGGGGATAACTCATAAATAGGGATAACTCATAAACGGCAATAACTCATAAATGGGGATAATTCATAAATGGGGATAACTCAGAAAAATGGGAAAATTCATTAACGGGGATAATACATAAGCGGGGATAACTTATAAACAGGGATAATTCATAATCGTGGATAATTCATAAAACGGGGAAATTTCATAAATGGGGATAATACATAAATGGGGATAATACATAAATGGGGATAACTCATAAATGGGGATAACTCATAAACAGGATAATTCATAAACAAGGATAACTCATAAACAGGGATATTCATAAACGGGGAAATTTCATAAACGGGGATAATACATAAACGGGGATAATTCATAAATGGGATAATTCATAAACAGGGATAATTCATAAACGGGGATAACTCATAAACGGGGAAAATTCATAAACGGGCATAACTCATAAATGGGGATAATACATAAATGGGGATAACATAAATGGAGATAACTCATAAACAGGATAATTCATAACCAGGGATAACTCATAAACAGGGATTTCATAAACGGGGATAACTCATAAACGGGGATAATTCATAAATGGGGATAACTCATAAACAGGGATAATTCATAAACGGGCATAACCCATAAATGGGGATAACACATAAATGGGGATAACTCATTAACAGGGATAATTCATAAACTGGGATAACTCATAAACAGGGATAATTCATAAACGGGGAAAATTCATAAATGGCGATAATACATAAACAGGGATAATACATAAATGGGGATAACTTATAAATGGGGATAACACATAAATGGGGATAACTCATAAACAGGGATAATTTATAAACGGGGATAACCCATAAACAGGGATAATTCATAAACAGGGATAATACATAAATGGGGATAACTCATAAACGGAGAAAATTCTTAAACGGGGATAATACATAAATGGGGATAACTCAAACGGGGAAAATTCATAAACGGGATAAAACATAAACGGGAATAATACATAAACGGGGATAATTCATAAATGGGGAAAACTCATAAACTGGGATAATTCATAAATGGGGATAACTCATAAATGGGGATAATACATAAACGGGGATAATTCATAAACTGGGATAATACATAAACGGGGATAACACATAAATGGGGATAACACATAAACGGGGTACAGGGATAATTCATAAACGGGGTATTGGGATAATTCATAAACGGGGATAATACATAAACGGGGTACAGGGATAATTCATAAACAGGGTATGGGGATAATTCATATACGGGGATAACACATAAACGGGGTACAGGGATAATTCATAAACAGGGATAATACATAAATGGGGATAATACATAAACGGGGATAATACAAATGGTGATAACACATAAACGGGGATAATACATAACTAATAAACGGGGATATTCCTAAATGGGGAAACTCATAAAGAAGAGAACTCATAAAGGGATAATTCATCAAATGGGGATAACTCATAAATGGGATAACACATAATGGGGATATCATAAACGGGGATACTCATAAACAGGGAAAATTCATAAACGGTGATAATTCATAAACGGGGATAATACATAAATGGGGATAACTCATAAACGGGAATAATACATAAATGGGGATAACTCACAAACGGGATAATACATAAACGGGGATAACTCATAAATAGGGAAAACTCATAAATGGCGATAACTCATAAATGGGGGATAATTCATAAATGGGGATAACTCAGAAATGGGGAAATTCATTAACGGGTGATAATACATACGGAAAACGGGGATAACTTATAAACAGGGATAATTCATAATCGTGGATAATTCAATAAACGGGGAAATTTCATAAATGGGGATAATACATAAATGGGGATAATACATAAATGGGGATAACTCATAAATGGGGATAACTCATAAACAGGATAATTCATAAACAGAGATAACTCATAAAACAGGTGATAATTCATAAACGGGGAAATTTCATAAACGGGGATAATAATAAACGGGGATAATTCAATAAATGGGGATAATTCATAAACAGGGGTAAATTCATAAAACGGGAAAATTCATAAACGGGGATAACTCATATATGGGGATAATACATAAATGGGAGATAACTCATAAACAGGATAATTCATAACCAGGGATAATACATAAACAGGATAATTCATAAACGGGGATAACTCATAAACGGGGATATCATAATGGGATAACTCATAAACAGGGATAATTCATAAACGGGGATAACTCATAAACGGGGATAACTCATAAACGGGGGAAATTCATAAATGGGGATAACTCATAAATGGGGATAATTCATAAACGGGGATAATTCATAAACGGGTATAATACATAAACGGGGATAACTCATAAACGGGGATAACTCATAAATGGGGATAACTCATAAATGGGGATAACTCATGAACGGGGATAATTCATAAACGGGGAATAACTCAAAACGGGGATAATTCATAAACGGGGATGTACATAAATGGGTGTTAACTGGAGTGTATAATCATAAACGGGATAACATAAATAGGCATAACTCATGACGGGATTCATAGAAACAAATGGGGTTCTCGGAAACGGGGTGAATATACGAGTGAGGTCTAAACGGATACTCATAAGAAGGATAACTCATAAAAGGGGATAATTCATAAATGGGGACAATTCATAAATGGGGATACTCATAAATGGGAATAACACATAAATGGGATGAATTCATAAACGGGGATAACTCATAAACAGGGAAAATTCATAAACGGTGATAATTCATAAACGGGGATAATACATAAATGGGGATACATAAACGGGGATAATACATAAATGGGGATAACTCATAAACGGGGATAATACATAAACGGGGATAATACATAAATAGGGATAACTCATAAACGGCGATAACTCATAAATGGGGATAACTCAGAAATGGGGAAAATTCATTAACGGGGATAATAATAAACGGGGATAACTTATAAACAGGGATAATTCATAATCTGGATAATTCATAAACGGGGAAATTTCCATAAATGAGGATAATACATAAATGGGGATAATACATAAATGGGGATAACTCATAAATGGGATAATTCATAAACAGGGATAATTCATAAACAGGGATAACTCATAAACAGGGATAATTCATAAACGGGGAAATTTCATAAGCGGGGATAATACATAAATGGGGATAATTCATAAATGGGGATAATTCATAAACAGGGATAATTCATAAACGGGGATAACTCATAAACGGGGAAAATTCATAAACGGGGATAACTCATAAATGGGGATAATACATAAATGGGGATAACTCATAAATGGAGATAACTCATAAACAGGATAATTCATAACCAGGGATAACTCATAAACAGGGATAATTCTAAACGGGGATAACTCATAAACGGGGATAATTCATAAATGGGGATAACTCATAAACAGGGATAATTCATAAACGGGGATAACTCAAACGGGGAAAATTCATAAATGGGGATAACTCATAAACGGGGAAAATTCATAAATGGGGATAACTCATAAACGGGGATAATTCATAAACGGGTATAATACATAAACGGGGATAGCTCATAAACGGGGATAACTCATAAATGGAGATAACTCATAAATGGGGATAACTCATGAACGGGGATAATTCATAAACGGGTATAACTCATAAACGGGATAATTCATAAACGGGGATAATACATAAATGGGGATAATTCATAAACGGGATAATTCATAAACAGGGATAATACATAAACGGGGATAACTCATAAATGGGGATAATAACATAAATGGGGATAACTCATAAACGGGGATAATACATAAACGGGGATAACTAATAAACGGGGATAATTCCTAAACGGGGATAACTCATAAAGAAGGATAACTCATAAAAGGGGATAATTCATAAATGGGGACAATTCATAAATGGGGATAACTCATAAATGGGGATAACACATAAATGGGGATAATTCATAAATGGGGATAACTCATAAACAGGGAAAATTCACAAACGGTGATAATTCATAAACGGGGATAATACATAATGGGGATACTTATAAACGGGATAATACATAAATGGGGATAACTCATTAACGGGGATAATACATAAATGGGGATAACTCATAAATAGGGATAACTCATAAACGGCAATAACTCATAATGGGGGATTCATAAACGGGGATAACTCAGAAAAATGGGAAAATTCATAACGGGGATAATACATAAGCGGGGATAACTTATAAACAGGGATAATTCATAATCGTGGATAATTCATAAAACGGGGAATTCATAAATGGGATAATACATAAATGGGGATAATACATAAATGGGGATAACTCATAAATGGGGATAACTCATAAACAGGATAATTCATAAACAAGGATAACTCTTAAACAGGGATATTCATAAACGGGGAAATTTTCATAAACGGGGATAATACATAAACGGGATAATTCATAAATGGGGATAATTCATAAACGGGTACGGGGATAATTCATAAACGGGGAAAATTCATAAACGGGGATAATACATAAATGGGATAATACATAAATGGGGATAATACATAAATGGAGATAACTCATAAACAGGATAATTCAAAACAGGGATAACTCATAAACAGGATAATTCATAACGGGATAACTCATAAACGGGGATAATTCATAAATGGGGATAACTCATAAACAGGATAATTCATAAAACGGCATAACCCATAAATGGGGATAACACATAAATGGGGATAACTCATTAACAGGGATAATCATAAACTGGGATATAACTCAAACAGGGATAATTCATAAACGGGGAAAATTCATAAATGGGGATAATACATAAACGGGATAATACATAAATGGGGATAACTTATAAATGGGGATAATACATAAATGGGGATAACTCAAACAGGGATAATTTTTAAACGGGGATTAACCCATAAACAGGGATAATTCATAAACAGGGATAATACATTGGGGATAACTCATAAACGGAGAAAATTCTTAAACGGGGATAATACATAAATGGGGATAACTCAAACGGGGAAAATTCATAAACGGGATAAAACATAAACGGGAATAATACATAAACGGGGATAATTCATAAATGGGGATAATACATAAACGGGGATAATTCATAAATGGGGATAACTCATAAATGGGGATAATACATAAACGGGGATAATTCATAAACTGGGATAATACATAAACGGGGATAACACATAAATGGGGATAATACATAAACGGGGGTACAGGGATAATCATAACGGGGATAATACAATGGGGATAATACATAACGGTATTGGGATAATACATAAACGGGGATAATACATAAACGGGGTACAGGGATAATTCTAACAGGGTATGGGGATAATTCAATACGGGGAAACACATAAACGGTACAGGGATAATTCATAAACAGGGATAATACATAAATGGGGATAATACATAAACATTATGGGATACAAAACGGATATAACATAAGGGAGATAACACATAAAGGGGATAATACAAATGGTGATAACACAATAACGGGATAATACATAAACAAAATAATAATACATAAACGGGGAAGACAAATAAACGGGAGAATACATAAACAGGGCACGGGGATAATAGATAAATGGGGATAATACATAAACGGGGATATAATAACAGTGATAATAACTAAACGGGATATTCATAAACGGGAATAATATATAAACTGGGATAATACAAAAACCAGGATAATTCATAAATGGGGATAATTCATAAACGGGATATAACATAAACGGGGATAATTTATAATGGGGTAAATACAAATGGGGATCTTTCATAAGCGGGTAATACATAAACGGGGATATTTATAATGGGGTAAATACATAAACGGGGATAATACATAAACAAGGTACGGGGATAATACATAAATGGGGATAATACTAAATGGGGTAATCATAAACGGGGATAATTTATAATGGGGTAAATACATAAATGGGGATCTTTCATAAGCGGATAATACATAAACAGGGATAATACATAACAGGGATAATACATAAACGGTATTTATAATGGGATAATACATAAATGGGTATATACATAAACGGGGATAATTTATAACGGGGATAATCATAAATGGGGTAATACATAAACAGGGATAATTTATAACGGGATAATACAATTGGGATAATACATAACAGGGATAATTTATAATGGGGATAAATACATGACGGGGATAAAGCATAAACGGGGATATTCATAATGGGGATAATACATAAACGGGGATAATATACAAACTGGATAATTACAAACTGGATATACATAAACTGGAATAATTCATAATGGGGATAATACATAAATGGGGATAATATCAAACTGGGAAAATACATAAACGTGCTAATTTATAAATGGGGATAATACATAAACGGGGATATATAATGGGATATTCATAATGGGGATATACATAATGGGGATAATACATAAACGGGGATAATTCATAATGGGGATAATACATAAATGGGGATAATTCATAATGGGGATAATTCACAAATGGGGATAATTCATAATGGGGATAATACATAATGGGGATAATACATAAATGGGGATAATTCATAAACGGGGTAATCATAATGGGATAATTCATGGGGATAATTCATAAACTGGGATAATACTATGGGGATAATTCATAAATGGATAATACATAAGGGGATAATTCATAATGGGTATAATACATAAACGGCGATAATTCTAATGGGGATAATTCATAATGGGGATGATACATAAACGGGGATAATATATAAATGGGGATAATTCATAATTGGGGATAATTAACAAATGGGGATAATTCATAATGGGGATAATACATTATGGGGATAATACATAAAGGGGTAATAATCATAAACGGGGATAATTCATAATTGGGATAATTCATAAACGGGGATAATACATAATGGGGATAATACATAACGGCGATAATCATAATGGGGATAATTCATAAGGGGATGATACATAAACGGGGATAATTCAGAAACTGGGATAGTTCACACACATGGTTAGTACACAAACAATAATAATTTTTAAAAAAGGATCTTTAAAACTGGTTAGATATCTATAGTATTACTGGGCTCTAGGAAGATGCCTGAGTTGCCATGTGGATTATCCTGCTCTTATTATAACCCTATCCTTAAAAAATCTAATGCTTGTGAAACTCATCATTTCAGGAGGTTTTACCTCTGTCAATAGTACATATGATTACCAGACCCCCAGACGTTGGATTCAGATATTGTCCCATATTACAGGGAGATGCTATTGACTGAACCACCTGTGCTTCCCTGAGGACATAACCAAATCATACACCTTAGGGGGAGGGACAGGCACACACCTGATTACTTAGAACTCGTGGGACCCATCTGTGCCAGGTATAAAGTAATCAGAGGCTTTTTACTTGCAGCTTCACTGTATAACCGTATCAGGATGATAATCCCAACTACCCACACCTATGGCCACTGTAGACAAGGAGGACAATGCTGTGTATACAGAGGATAACTACTATTTCATCATTCATTTTACACAAACATATAATAAGACGGAGAAAAGCTCTACCCCAAGGGGTGTGTTGAAAGGTAGCACGTCTTTTATTATGGACAGTGGTGGAGTTGACAGTATTTTACCTGTTGTGAAGTTAAATCCAAAGCTTTAGATCAGAGCAACTAGGCAGTCAAACAATTTAAAAACTATAACTCTCTGCATCCCACTTAGCTGAATTAGGGGGAGTGGCGAGAGCTGTAGTTCTGTAATGGCAAAGCGCAACATTGCATTTGCACCTTCCACACGCGTTACTGTCTTTGTAGTGTGGCCGCAGCCTAATACTGCATTAAGGAGCCTAAAAGCCCTACACTAACCATAAAACGCCACAAAACCTTATTAAAACAGAACTCCTGTGCTCTGGGCAGACATGCAAAGTATTCCTTTATGTAACTTTGTCCAATGCACGTGCCCAGAACCACTGGAATTTTTACTTACAATAACAGCCATTTATCCAACTTTTAAAAATTTTCATATACCAACAATATTCAATCATGATAATATTCCTTTGTACACTGACCACTGGAATAAAGTCTAAACCGGAACCTAAACCTCCCTGTTAAAACTATCAGGGAGATTCAATAAAAGTTCTTAGCATTAAAAATGGTGCTAATTTTGCCCCAACCAATCAGACATTATTTAACATTGATAAGCTAACCTCTGATTGGTTGGGGCAAAATTAGCACACTTTTTAACGCTAAGAATTTTTATTGAATATCCCTGTAAATTTCTCAAACCTCCCCTACCCTTAGGATGGTGCAGTATTGTTACTGTTGGGCACATTATTTTTTTCTCTGTTGCTAATTATTTTATCTTAATTCCAAATTATTTAGGGAGGGTGAAATGATCATATATGCTAACGCACAGATTGATGGACGCACCCGGACACAATGCAGTAGTGAATTTCAGCACCATGTGGCACACAACATCGGAGTGAGCTGCAGGGGAGAGGAGAGCTGGAGGGTGGGGGGACATTCGCCACCGGAGGGGGCTGCAATTCTTGAAAGAATCGGGAGGTTGTGTGTGTGTGGGGGGGTTTACTGTTAAATTTGAAACTGGACAAAGAATATCCACTATTTAGTTCAACAACCAGTAATTACATTTAAAAATCCTCAATTAAATATCACCAAAACCCTTGCAGGTTTGACCCCCAATGTTGCCCATAATGCTTTGTAAAAATGATTCTGGACAGAAGCAGAAGCAAATGTGTTGAAAAAAATAAAACTGTAGTTCCCCTTTAACATGTAAAAAACGGAACTACATCCTGCCATAGGGAGAAAAAATATTATCATGCCCCCCTTCCGCCACAGTATAGAACCAGAACTCTCCGAATTTACTGGACCCTCTTAGTAAATTCCAAGTTCCTCTACTTTGAATAAATATAATTAAAAAGGTTTCCTCTATAAACCAGCTATTTAGGATAACGCGTGAAACCTTACCTATTAATTTGTTCACATAATTGCCGTTCTAATCCGACCATTTAATACCAGAGCGGGAAAAGTCAGTATCCTCTACCCTACCCAGAGCACATTCCCAGTCTGTTTTCTAAGTACAGTATACCCTGGAGTACGTTAAACCTCTAACCAGTCAAACAATATTCCACACTTTCCTTTTAAGCCTGTTTTTTTTACTCTTGCCTACTTCGTTGCCTGGCCAGACTCATGTGTCAAATTGTTAAATCTTCTTCCAGCTTGTTCTCGCTACTTGTTTTATTCCTATGAATAAAATCAGCAAACGATTTCAAAAAACAAAATCCAGATGCAATTTTTTTTTGTCATTTAAAACCAAATGTGCCATTTAATTCAAGATCCATGCGGCAGCCAACTAACTGCTATCCAATGAAATGAGAAATGCAGAGTTTCAAAGAGTTTACACTTGTTGGGGTATAATGTTATTTACTGATAATCAATCATGCGGATGCTGGGAAAACGACCAATCCCATTATCATTGACCCATCACTGTCCACAGGATCAGTAACCTGGATGAAATTAAAGGGCAAGTCCGGCACTAAAATGAAACTTACATACAGGTAAATCACCCCCCAAACCCTAAACGGTAATAGTTTGAAATCTGAAATATATAAGTCTAACCTGAAATCCTGCACATGTCCTGTTGCCCCTGTTTCTCTTCCTGGTTCTTCCAGTTAGTAACTGTCAGTTACGGATTTGTCAGTTGACAACACAGCCAATGACTGAAGTTAATCCCCTGTCTGCCTCTTCTGAGCATGCCCAGGCTCAGTTACAGGTTTCTGAATTGCTCGATTTCCATGAGGCATCCAGAAGCATAGCAGGCATACAGTAATGAATTTATAGGACAAGTTAATATATCAACATATTTTAAAGAGGCCATTCTTTCTAAAAGATGTTCTTATGAGGGTGGAGTTCTCCTTTAAACAAAGCCAATAGTGTCAAGTGAATGTTATTCACCCCATGATCAGAGCTGGGTTTTCCATTAGGCACCGTAGGCATGTGCCTCAGAACAACTGTGGTTGGAGGGCCCTGTTAATTATCAATCCCCATATAAAGTCAGACTTCTAATGGATAGAGATGACATTGTTTGTGTTGCTTGGGCGATATCACCTTCACATATACCATGTCCCCATCTGTCCCTGCCCTTACCCTCCGCTCATCACAGAACCATCTTTTATATAGACCCCCCCACTCACATTGCCTCCTCTTGCCTTAAACCCCTTCCACTTTGCCTCCCTCCTCTGGAATTCTATTCCCCACCTCTCTTGTCAATAAACCTCAATAAACACGGTTATATCTAACCTCATATCCTACCTCTCAGAGCACAGAACAGCATAAGACTGTCTTAAATTGACATTTCACCAGTGCTTACTAAGGCACTTCTACTGTTCCCTATGTATCTGTATGTTACCCACCTAACTAGAGTGTAAGCTCTACAGAGGCAGGACCTCTTTCTCATGTTACATGTTCAAGCACTTGTATCATTTTGTATGCACATACTTAATTATTTTATATTATTATTTATATTGTTACTTTTATTTATTATTAATATCTTAGTTTTATGTGTTTATATTTTTTTGTCCCCTTTGTACATCTTTTTGTATTATATATTGTACAGCGCTGTGTCCCCAGTGGGTGCTATTAAATCATATACACATACATACATACATACATATGCCCTTCACCTGCCCACATGCCATTTGGAGCAAAACATTCCTGCAGTTCCCTCCTCTTACACACAACAAATATGATATAAACATCTTTAGAGACGACTGAATAGATAAATACAATGTTCCTTATATTAATCCCAACATCAGTATCATTACTAAGTAATAAACTGTTACCCCACCAGTGATGATTCAGATAAGAATATGATCATGTTATAGGAGCGACCTTCGGAATGTTTTATCCTGAAATTCTATTTTCCGTTTTTGTTTTGTTGCTTTTCTCCCATTCTCTCTGTAAATCCCACAGGGGACTCACACATCTGTATTGCTAAGAAACAACCGAACACAAGGAGGAAGGAAGGGGATAGGGCTAGAGATCACATCAGAGTTTTCTCTCTTTTTTAATGTTGAGTATGGACTTGGTGTGAGGAGTGTAAACTCACATTGTGCCCCTCTGCTATACGCTCATTGGTATAACATATCACACATACGGAACTAAAATAACATTTCACATTGTTTTGCATCTTTCCTTCCTGAGACAGGCAACATAAATTTGAGCCATACATTAGATTTTATTAACCGTTACAGCAATCTCATTTATAGGATGCCCCAGACAGAGGGCGAAGGCAAGGGGTGTCTGGAGTAGAGGTGGAATGAACATTGGTGCTAACTAATGTCCAAACCTTTTACAACTCACCCACCCATGCATCAACATGCAGCTTTGGATTTGTGTCCATAGCCCAATACCTATAACTGTCGTTTCACCAGGCACTGGTGGCAGGGGCTCTTAATGGTGAGGCCCATCAGGATGTGGATGGTGGTAGGTCTCGTCCTGTTCCTCCTATATCTTCATAAATAAGAAATTTAATATTGTAACAGACTCTTTCATTTATTTTTTACTTTACTATTTTACATTCAATATTTAACTATGGTTAATAATATAGAACGTGTGTCAGATTGCTGAATTCAACAGTCCCTACCCTTCTAGCTCCACTCTTTACACTTCCGCTAAACAGAGAATTTTTACTGGTTACTGCTCCTACTTTACACACAATATATATATTTCACTCCAACCAGTCATAGACCTTAAAGGACTATTATACTCACCTTCCCTGCTCCTCTTTTTGGTTAGTACCTTTTACCCAGGGTGAGGACCTGAAACGCTTGGTCCACACCCTGGGTTCGCGTAACTTGAAGCACAGCCTTACTGAAACGCTGCTCTGGTAGGCTCCGCCCCCTCCTCCCCATCGGGGACGAGGCCAATAGGAAGGCACGCTCTGCAATGACGTGCCTTCCTATTGGCCTCATCGCACAAGGAGAAGAGGGGCAGAGCCTACCAGAGCAGCGTTTTAGTAAGGCTGTGCTGCAAGTTACGCAAACCCAGGGTAAAGTCCTAGCGGTTCAGGTCCTCATCCTGGGTAAAAGGTACTGACCAAAGAAAGGAGGGAGGGAAGGTGAGTATAATTGTCCTTTAAGCGGGCTCTGGCTCGTAACTAAGTAACGATAAATGTGATGCTGGACTTTTAAACGTCAGATTTTATTTACACATCAACGTGTTTCAACTGTTTCAAAAACGATGTCTGATGACTGATGTTTTTAAATAAAACATGAAGTCCGCATTGCATTTATCGTTACTATCCCCATGGCTATTGGGGAAGTTGAAAAGTCTAATAAATTTGTTTTGAAAGTGCTAAATAACTGCTCTTTTTATTTCTGTTTTTTTTCTTCCTATTTTATTGACTGTGTCTCCCACAGCCGAGACATTCAGTACAAATGTGTGAAACACATAGGCGAAGTGTCTTCTAGCTAAGAAAGTTTTGGGCACATTTACACAATTTTTGCACTACGGGAGATTCAATAAAAGTTCTTAGCATTAAAAATGTTGCTAATTTGCCCCAACCAATCAGAATTATTTAACATTTGAAAGCTAACATCTGATTGGTTGGGGCAAAATTAGCACCTTTTTTAATGTACTTTTTTTGTACTTATTGTATCTGCTGTGCCACAACCTTTCAGCTCTGATTTCTCTTGATTGTATTCTTTGCCCACAAACCTATCAGCTCTGATTTCTCTTGATTGTATTCTGCTGTGCCACAAACCTTATCACTCTGATTTCTCTTGATTGTATTCTGCGTGCACAAACCTATCCTTATTTCTCTTGATTGTATTCTGCTGTCCACAAACCTTCACACTACTAATTAGCTCTAATTTCTATTTTTTGCTATTCAGCTGTGTCCCAGACGCAGGTTTTAAAACTCTCAATACACGCAACCTTACCATATTAGAACTTTTGCGCAGCCTTTCAAGACAAATCCAAAGTTTATACTTATACTTTTCCATTCTGGGTGTTACTGGTTCTATATGGAATCCCACCAACTGACATACACATTCTGACTTGTATTTCTACTTCTACTTGTATTTAAACTTTGTCAGATATATAATAACACCAAGTTCAATGTCAGATAAGAAATCTAGAACTGAAGCAAGATAAACTTAGAAAAGCAGTTTTTATCCTACCCCACAAGGCAATTATCCCATTGAATTTCAATTCTGCTTTGTCTGTGCATGTGGCCAGAACCAGGTATTTGGCTGGCATCAGAATAGGGCAGTAAGTCATGCAATTCCATCGTATTCATTAAAAATGTTTGCACTCATAGACTCTCAAAAATATTAAAGGGCATCTATACTGAATAATAGGTTATTTTAAATTGACCATAACTGGATACTATAATTCTTCCCAACCACCGCTGATGTTTTTATTGTTGATCTTCCCCCTATTTCTTTAGATATCCAATCTAAACCTCTATATTTCAGCTGTCAATCAAGTTCCTGCGTCATAATAATAACTATTCTTCTGTGAGTAATGCAGGTAATTAATGCAAACAGGTTATCGCAGCTTTTCTAAGGGTAGCGTCTCTCTTTGAATTCCCCCATTGATGTTTCATTGCGATTTTCTGATTACCTACCTTAGAAAATTCTCAGAATCTATACTGTAGTTTATTAAAATATAATGGCCAAGAGTCAATAATATCATGTAAAATCTATCCCTATAATTGGTGCTTAGCTATGTCATCCTTTGATGCTCATTCAAATAAAATAACTTTAGAAGTCACCTGGTTATTCCATAACCTAAAAGCATAAAAGCTTTTGTCCTCTGGTCATGGAACCTCTCAGTGACTTCTGATATCCTTATATTTTACATAAACAGTCTTATCATTTTATATATTGCAATTATATATATATATATATATATATAAGTACATTTTGCTTCTTAGTAGGTGTGAGTAAGGGAGTACATTTCCCCATGTTATACAGTAATTGTCATTTTTAGATTAGAAACACATTTTAATGTAAATTAAGTCATTGTTTGTGGTTTTGTTAACAAGCTTGTTTCCTTTAGATCCACAGCAGCGCTTCACCTGATACAATATGTACTTTAGTGTTAAGTGCCCTGTTATGAATAACCAAAGAAGGATTTGTATGAACAGATGAAGCTTCCCCAAGAGACTATGAATTAAGGGTCCCATGGGAAAGATGAGATAGAGATTCGCATGTAGCAGCTGTAGATACCGTTGGTTTCCAATTCAGTTTAACAGGTAAGGGCCTTGGTGTATCAACAGGTTCTTGTTATTGTAGATATTATAGTGGTAGTAACATAGGAAGATGGGAAGACTAAAGGAAACCTGTTTTCTGTACCTTGCAGTACCAGAGTTTCACTTGAGGTATCTATTAGAAATACTATATCAGCTTCATATAAAATGATTGCTAACTATTAAACACTTTAGGAAAAACTCAATGGAAAATGCTTTATTTATAAATAATTATTTAAAGGGCAAGTTCAGCCCCAAAATGAAAACTTACATACAGTAAATCACCCCCCAGAACCCTAAACGGTAATAGTTTGAAATCTGTAATATATAAGTCTAACATGAAATCCTGCACAATGTCCTGTTCCCCTGTTTCTGCTTCCTGGTTCTTCCAGTTAGCAACGTCAGTTATGGATTTGACAGTTGACATCACAGCCAATGACTGAATGTTAATCCCCTATCTGCCTCTTCTGAGCATGCCCAGGCTCAGTACAGGCTCAGTACAGGTTTCTAAATTGCTCAATTTCCATGAGGCCTCCAAGCATAGGCAGGCATACAGTAATGAATTCTAGGACAAACTATATATATCAACATATTTTTAAAGAGGCTATTCTTTCTAAAAAAAATTCTTATGAGGTGGAGTTGTCCTTTAAGGTTGAATAAGACATTTTAGGACACAGGGAAAAAAGCCAGTATAATGCAGCAAAAAAAATCCTTTTTGACTGCAAATGGCAATCGGAAATATGCCACAGAATTCAGTGTGCCTCCGGTACCGGATAAAGTAAGCCAACAAATAGATGTAGGGTGTAGCATACAATACCACAGGACTAGAGCTGCAAACAAAAGACCTTCAGACAAAGGTCCTTTGTCAAGCCACCTGTGCTTAGAAACAACTTTTTCTGAAACATGTAGCACGCATGTTTCTTTAATAAAACGCTTATGTTTCCAAAGCTCTAGTCCTGTGGTATTGTATGCTACACCCTACATCTATTTGTGGCTTACTTTTTCCGGTAAGGTGGAAACCGGAGGCCACTGGAATTTCCATCTACTACACCAGGATACCCTAACTGGATCCATTCACTTCTATTTATCAATACCAGTAACATCAACATTCTTGTGTTTTTAGAAACTTGTCCAGCTTTTTTTTTTAAACTATCCATGAACCGCCATCACCACGTCCAATGGAAGACAGTTCCATATTTTTACCATCTCATAGTGAAAAACCCTTTCCAAATTTCAACAGAAGATGAAACACCGATCCTGCATCCATATTCTTTTGTAATTTTAAAGGCGAAAAAAACGATTAAAAAGATTTATCACTCTTCTGACAAGCATGGATATAGATCTAAATTATTTACTTCCTTCCTCTACCTCTTCTCTCCCAGTGGTACAGACATGCTCAATGGGCTTTATTCAGACAGTAAGGACTGTTTAGTTTAGCTACTTATTATCTCTCATGTACTGGGGTTAAAGTGAAAGTAAAACTATCAGCTGTGGTAAAAAATGTTGCTAATTTCAAACAGAAATATCTTTGATTAGGAGTTAAGTTTGTAATAGCCGTTTCAGGACAATTATTCTAGATAAATGTGTTTTGCACAAGTGCATTGTACCCTAGAGGAACAGGGATGTCAGAAAACAGGAACCTTAGGAAAATGCTTAGTGAGAAGAAGTTCACCATTGATTGTTTTAACATATAGAACGTATTAATATAGTTTGTCAAGGTTGAATAGAGACAAGTGGAACCCCATACATTACAGACAATTCGTATAACATATAGAGATAAATATAAAGAAACATATTCAAGCCAACTGACAATAGCAAAGAGTGATTTTATATACTTCTACATTACCGTTCTCATAGTGCTCTGATCTAGCTCTTTGCGTTCTGATCTGGTCCATTTTAAAAACATACTGCTTTAGCATTTCTGTCTGAAAATGCAAAGCAAAAAACGCATCCACAAATGCAGAAAAAAATGCATTGAAAAATCACGTTGAACCAAATTTTTCCTTTGTAGAGAGAATCCTGTGCAGAAGAGTTCTCGCTAGAATCCTAATTGTAAGGACAAACAACTTAATAAGAGACAGTAATTGGCTTACTAGCAGTGGCGTAACTACTGCCCCCGGCACCCCATGCTGGGGGCCCGGATGGAAGCAGGCCCACCACATGCCCATAATAACCTCATCGTATCAATGCCTTTAAACAGCTGGTCGCATGTATGAAGGAAACATATGCGCCATCAGCTGTTTAAAATACCCGAACTCCGCGTCCGGTCTTTTTAAACAGCTGATGGCGTGTGTATGTTTCTTCATATGTCTCTTCAGCTGTTTAAAAACAGCTGATCGTGAAGGGGTGAGGGGCCCGCCACCAATTTCGCAGGGATGGCCCTGCAGTTATGCCCCTTTTACTAGAATCACTGGGCCCCAGCAAAACTATCATGGGGCCCCTCTCACTGCTTCGTGTACAGTGGTTTTCTGGGCCCATGCAATTTATAAGTCCGATCGACTGAATTTTGGTGCATCAGTCTATTGGCCAAAAAAATTGCATGTTTTTTTCGAGGCCCCGCAACCGACGTCCGACCTCTCATTCGGAGGAATGTGGTGACCGGACACGTCCAAAAACCACAGCTCAATGGTTCTATAACAGAACTTAAAAGAAAAATCCCAGCAAAATATCCTAAACTATATAACAGCATTGAACCACAGTCAACACAAAATGTCATCACAATGATCCTTGGTGCTTCTTTTCTTTCTTCATTGTTGCTGTGGTTTTTTTTCTTTGCAAAGGGAAAATAAACGATTTTAGCTAGTTCTGCTTAGATGTCTACAAAATGTTATCTTATCTTCCCCTTCATTGCTCCTTACCAGCTGGGATAGCGAAGTCCTTTACTGATGGGTAAATTGAATCAGATGTTATTCTGCAATCAAATATCTAGTACCTGATAAACCTCCATCCCTGTTATCTGTTAAGCTTTCTTGTTGTCCCAGGATATCTGTACTGTGTCCTGCTGTCTTGGCTCTGAGAGTTCACATCAACACCTTGCTACTCTCTGTTTTTCTTAATCTTGCACATAATGCATTAACCCTATAACTTCTTCTACCTGGACAGACTGACGCTAATTACATACAATGCATGTCATTAAGGGGTTAAGCTCTACAAACAAGGAGACACTTATTTCACATCCTCACAAGGCTTCTGTATACCTCTCACCTTTTTAAAGTCAACACATCCTGATTGCTCTCTACTGATAAGGTCTCATTTCAGCAAGTACTAGGGAGCAGTAGCTGTGCTACTGTGTTGACACAACTAGGCCAGCAGTGAGATCGGGATACTAAGAATTCACGGACTCTTCATATGAAACATAACGTGGGTGTTCCCATCTATGATTAAAATGCAGAATAGCATTAGAAAACCACATGTTCTTTACAGTTAACAAGGCACCTCTGTGTGGCAGAGGTATATTTTGAATGAAATCTTTAAGTTGAAATACATTTTATGGCTGTTTATAACAATACATAACTTGCCTTTAGGTTGATTTCTTTACAGATAAACGCATTGTAAATATTATCTTTCATTCCATTAACAAAAGTTCCAGGGATATCAGTCCCTTAAAAGAGGAACAGCTGTTCAATCAGCTACTTTCCCTCTGTGTTAATGGGAGGAGAAGAGTGAGAAGGTGTTTGGACCATTTATTTAGAGAAATATTTTCATGTTTCATTTCTTTTATAATGCTGAAGTTCGGGTTTGGAAAATCGGAACTGATTTAAATGGGGATCTTTCATAAGCGGGATAATACATAAACGGGGATAATTTATAATGGGGTAAATACATAAACGGGGATAATACATAAACAGGGATAATACATAAATGGGGATAATACATAAATGGGGATAATTCATAAACGGGGATAATTTATAATGGGGTAAATACATAAATGGGGATCTTTCATAAGCGGGATAATACATAAACAGGGATAATACATAAACAGGGATAATACATAAACGGTATTTATAATGGGGATAATACATAAATGGGGATATTACATAAACGGGGATAATTTATAACGGGGATAATACATAAATGGGGATAATACATAAACAGGGATAATTTATAACGGGATAATACATAAATTGGGATAATACATAAACAGGGATAATTTATAATGGGGATAATACATGAACGGGGATAAAGCATAAACGGGGATAATTCATAATGGGGATAATACATAAACGGGGATAATATACAAACTGGGATAATATACAAACTGGGATAATACATAAACTGGAATAATTCATAATGGGGATAATACATAAATGGGGATAATATACAAACTGGGATAATACATAAACAGTGCTAATTTATAAATGGGGATAATACATAAACGGGGATAATACATAAATGGGGATAATTCATAATGGGGATAATACATAAATGGGGATAATACATAAACGGGGATAATTCATAATGGTGATAATTCACAAATGGGGATAATTCATAATGGGGATAATTCACAAATGGGGATAATTTAACCTAGGAAATCATAAGTTATTATATTCTGGGGTGTTATTGGTTATTATTATATATAGTTCTAGATGGTTAGTAATATAGGGTATTATATTACTAGGTTATTATATGGTTATTATATTACTAGGTCTTAATAATTCAAACATTTGTATAGATGCCCCTAGTCAGGATTCGAACCCTGGTCTCATGTCAAAGACGGTTGGCTTAACCAGTACACATCCAACCCTCGAATGTACCATTTGCTAAGCTAGGAAGGACCGTTCGCTAACAGGAAGGATTGTTCGTTCGTTTGATAAAATCAAATGTATTGTCAATTGCCTGCCTGAATTCAGGAAGTGTTTTAACAAGTTTTGGTGATAGTGACATGTTCCCCAGACCATTTCCCTAGTGCAACAGCCATTTACAGTAAGTTACCACTGTTGGTTTAGCTGTAAATCCCTCAGACGTTTCGAATTATCACTCTCCATAGACTGAATGGGTCGAATTCGAACTTTCAAACTTTCTAATAGACGATTCCACACCAATATGGAAGTCTCTGAAAGATGATGTTACTCTGCAGTTTATTTTCCAGCCAGCTGTACATTAGATATAAGCCGTGCCTGAATTTCTGAAATTACCTGCATTGTTTGTGGAAGCTCTATGCGCAACAGTAAATACCATCTTTTTGAAACACACAGCAATGAGGTAACAGGTGCAAATCCCCTTGCTTACTTTTGAAACAATTCAAATGAGTCAAACTAACAGTTTACTGCTTTTTTTTTTTTTTTTTTTGTTTCTTTCCAGTATGTTTCTAAGAAAAATAAAAGCTTCTGTATGTACTATTTTCTATATAGATGTTATGATGGGATAGTGGTAAAAATATTTGCTTTTCAAAAGACAGAGTACACGAGCTTGCAGGTTCAATTCCCCAGTAGAGATGGACGAAAATCCACAAGCGGAGTTAAAAAAGAAAACCAAAAGTCTCTGCCTAAAATGAAGGTATAAACAGACTGGTAACTACTGTAAATGCTTTAGGGACCAGGAAATGGTCTGGAGAATGAGTATCAATGGAAACTTCACGCATTTTAAAATGTCTCGATCTTAATATGATAATTATCGAGACAGTTCAGCAGTTTGAAAAAAATCGAAAGTCAGAAAGTCTGTGTCCGTGCATTCTTGAAATCGCTTTGGAACTGGATTTTAGGTCCATCTTATTCGCCCAAAACCACATTACTTTGGTTGATTAGAATTTAAGACAAAAATAGCACAAGGTAGATGGTGCAGTATACAATATATGGTGGCTTATGTACGCCCACTGTAAATTACAAATATATAGTCACTGAGGGGTGCTGGGTAAAATGGAGGCCAGAGGCTTTATATAAGACATGGTACTCTGAGGTTGTGGAATATAATAATATATATATTTTATATATATATATATAAATATAAAGGAATAGGCCTCGAGCACCACCTCACTAATCAATTAACAAATTTATTTTAACGTTTCGGAACAGGACATTGGAGTCCTTCATCAGCTAATGTAGTTCTGAAAAGTTTAGATAAATTTGTTAATTGATTAGTGAGGATGTGCTCAGGACTATTCCTTTTTTGGGCGATTTTTTTGGCAGAATGAGGCATATGCACATTAGAAGCACCCCCGTTAACCCTTAGAACACGGACTGAGTGCAAGTGTGACCCAATATAATATATACATACACAATACCGTATAATACAGTATACATACAATATACATACATTATATATATTAAAATACACACACAGATACATAGTATATTGTTTTTCTTGTGCAACATAAAGGATTTAACTTTGTTGAAAGTTCCTTGTCTAAATGTCCTGTATTTATGTCTGGTATAGTGCATTTACTCGAAGAAAGTCCACTATGTCCAAATAACTATAGGTAATGATGTCTATGGAGAATGCCAGTCCTGCATATCACTGCCTGCATTTAAGATGATGATGCAATTTTCATAAAAAAGTTAAAGGCTGTTGCAGTTAAGTGCCCATTAAAGGACAATAAATATAAAATAATGTTTTTTGGTTTGGAGAGACTGTTTTCCTGAACCACTGAGACTCTGGGAATCATTAAGATAGTGACATCATGCAAAAACAGCATATTGTCCTTTGGTATGTGAATGCTGGTACGTGATACCCAAAATCATTAGATGAAAATCTTTCTGTTGCACATGGGGGATTATTAGTGCAAAGCGTTCAAGCTTGCCATATTTATTGCTGCTTTTGAATTTAATTTTCTGTCTTTTCCTACAGTGCTTTAGATGTTAAAGGAGAACCGAGTTCTAAAATGTATTTTATGCAAAGATCAGAACCTGCTAAATAAATGGATAATGATTAACAGGGTATACACATAAACAGGGATAAACATAAACGGAGAGTACCATAAACGGGGAATAATAATAAACGGGGATAAGACATAAAACGGGATAATAAGTAAACGGGGGGGATGATAATACATAAACAGGGATAATAATAAACGGGAGGGATACTATAAACGGGATAAGACAAAACGGGATAATACATAACGGGGGATAATACATTAAAGGGGATCATACATACAATAACGGGAGAATACATAAACTGGGATAATACATTAACCGGGATAATACATAAACAGGGATATACATAACGGAGATACATAACTAATAAACGGTGGGATAATACATACAACGGGGATAATACATAAAAGGGGATAATACATAAGGGGATTACATACATTAAACGGTGGATAAACCCGGGGATAACATACATAAAAGGGGATAATACATAAACGGGGATAATGATGAGGGATGATGCATAATGCATAAACGGGGATAATACATTAAAGGGTGATATAATAAACAGGGATAATACTAAACGGAGATAAAATCATAAACGGGGATAATACATAAACGGGTCGATAATACATAAACGGGGATAACTCATAAACGGGGATAATACATAAACGGGGAAAATAATACATAAACGGGGAGTAATACAGTAAAGGGGATAAACACATAAACAGGGATAATACATAAACGGGGATATAACTCATAACGGGGGTGATAATCATAAACAGGGGATAATACATTAAACGGGGATGGGGGGATAATACATAAACGGGGATAACTCATAAACGGGGAAAATAAGAGAATACATAAACGGGGATAATACATAAACAGGGAAAAACAAAACGGGAGATAATACATTAAACGGGGATAATACATAAACGGGATAAACATAAATTTCTTGGGGATAACTCATAAACGGGGATAATACATCAAACGGGGATAATACATAAAGGGGATAACTATACAAGGGGATCATACATTTTAACGGGGATAATACATAAAAAAAAACGGTTGATAATACATAAACGGGATAATACATAAACGGGGATATCATAAACGGGGATAACTCACTAAAGGGGATTATACATTAAACGGTGGACTAATACATAAAAAGGATAATCATAACGGATGAAATACATAAACGGGGATAATACATAAACAGGGATAATAAATAAACGGGGAAATACATAAACGGGTTGATAATACATAAACAGGGGATAATACATAAACGGGAGATAACTCTAAACGGGGATAATACATAAAAGGGGGTATTACATAACGGGGGATAATACATAAACGGGGATAATACATAAACGGGGATAACTCATAAACGGGGATAATACATAAACGGGGATAATACATAAACGGGGAAAACTCATAAACGGGGATAAATCCATAAACGGGGATAATACATAAACGGGGAGATAAACATAATAAAACGGGGATAACTCATAAATGGGGATAAACCATAAAATGGGGGATGATAACTCATGAACGGGGTAATTCATAAAGGGGATAACATCATATTTAAACGGGGATAATTCATAAATGGGGGGATGGTAACATAAATGGGTTAATCATAAATGGGGAAACTCATGAAACAGGGTAATACATAAACGGGGATAACTAATAAACGGGATAATACATAAATGGGGTACTCAATAACCATTAAACGGGGGAGATGGAAACTCATAAACGGGGATAATTCATAAACGGGATAACTAATAAACTGGGGATAAATTCCTAAACGGGGATAACTCTATAAAGGAAGGATAAACAAAGGGAAATTCCTAAATGGGGATAACTCATAAATGGGGATACACATAAGGGTATTCATAACGGGGATAACTCATAAACAGGGAAAATTCCTAAATGGTGATAATTCATAAACGGGGTAAATACATAAATGGGGATAACTATAAATGGGATAAACATAAATGGGGATAACTCATAAACGGGGGGATTAATACATAAAACGGGGATAACTCATAAATAGGATAATCATAAACGGCAATAAATCATAAATGAGGGTGATATTCAAAATGGGGATAACTCAGAAATGGGGAAAATCAGTAACGGTGGGATAATACATACGGTAACGGAAACGGGGATAACTTATAAACAGGGATTAATTCATAATCGTGGATAATTCATATAACGGGAAGGGAAATTTCATAAATGGGGATAATACATAATGGGGATAATACATAAATGGGGAATAACTCATAAATGGGGATAATCATAAACAGGATAATTCATAAACAGGGGAGAAACGGATTTCATAAAACATGGGGATAATTTCTTATAAACGGGAGATTATTAAACGGGGATAAATCATAACGGGGGATAATGGGATATCACTAAATGGGGGATAAATTAATAAACAGGGATAATCATAAACGGGGATTACTCCATAAACGGGGAAAATTCATAAACAGTGGGGGATAATCATATAGGGGATATAAACATAAATGGGAGATACTCATAAACAGGTATTCATAACAGGGATAACTATAAACAGGATTAATTCATATAAATGGGGATAACTCATAACGGGGATAATATAAATGGGGATAACTCATAAACGGGGATAATTCATAAACGGGGATAACTCAGATAAACGGGGGATAACTCATAAATGGGGATTCATAAATGGGGATACTCTAAACGGGATCAATCATAAACGGGGAAATTCAAAACGGGTAATTACATAAAAGGGGATAACTGCAGAAACGGGGATAAACTCATAAATAGGGGGATAACTCATAAGGGGATAAACATGATACGGGGGATAATTATAAATGGGAGATAATCATAAACGGGGATTATTCATAAGGGATATAAACATTAATGGGGAAACTCATAAAGGGGAAACTCATAAAAGGGGGATATAACATAAACGGGATAACTAATAACGGGGATAATCCTCAAATGGGGATAACTCATAAAGAAGGTGATAACTCATTAAAGGGGATAATCTAAATGGGGATAACTATATAAATGGGGATAACATATAAATGGGGGATTAATTCATAAACGGGGATAACTCATAAACAGGGGAAAATTATAACCGGGTGATAATTCATAAACGGGGGTAAATACAATAAATGGCGGATAATCATAAACGGGGGGATAATACATAAATGGGGATAATGGATAACTCAACCATAAACGGGGATAAATACATAAACGGGGGATTAATCATAAAAGGGATACTCATAAATGCGAATAACTCATAAAGGGTGGGATAATTCATAAATGGGGAGAACTCAAAGGGGATGGAAGAAATGGGGATAAAGGAAACCTCATTAAACGGGATAATAAACGGTAAACGGGATACTTCATAAACAGGGATAATTCATCATCATGGATAATCAAAACGGGGAGGGGATAATTTCATAAATGGGGATAATACAAAATGGGGATAATATAAATGGGGGGATAACTCATAAATGGGGATAACTCATAAACAGGATAATTCATAAAGAGATAACTCATAAACAGGGATAATTACAGATAATATAAACGGGGAAAATTCATAAACGGGGATTGGATAATACATAACGGGGATAATTCATAAGGGGATTAGGGGATAACTAATAAACGGGGGATAATTCATAAACGGGGATAACTCATAAAGAAGGATAACTCATAAAAGGGGATAATTCATAAATGGGGATAACTCATAAATGGGGATAACACATAAATGGGGATAATTCATAAACGGGGATAACTCATAAACAGGGAAAATTCATAAATGGTGATAATTCATAAACGGGGATAATACATAAATGGGGATAACTCATAAATGGGGATAATACATAAGGAAACTCATATAACGGGGATAATACATAAACGGGGATAACTCAAAATAGGGATAACTAATAAACGGCAATAACTCATAAATGGGGATAATTCATAAATGGGGATAACTCAGAAATGGGGAAAATTCATTAACGGGGATATACATACGGTAAACGGGGATAACTTATAAACAGGGATAATTCATAATCGTGGATAATTCATAAACGGGGAAATTTCATAAATGGGGATAATACAATAAATGGGGATAATACATAATGGGGATAACTCATAAATGGGGATAACTCATAAACAGGATAATTCATAAACAGAGGATAACTCATAAACAGGGATAATTCATAAACGGGGAAATTTCATAAAAAGGGGATAATACATAAACGGGGATAATTCATAAATGGGGATAATTAATAAAAGGGATAATTCATAAACGGGGGGATATCCATAAACGGGGAAAATTCATACGAGGGATAACTCTATATGGGGATAATACATAAATGGGAGATAACTCATAAACAGGATAATTCATAACCAGGGGATAACTCATAACAGGGATAATTCATAAATGGGGATAACTCATAAATGGGGATAATTCATAAATGGGGATAACTCATAAACGGGGATAATTCATAAACGGGGAAACCTAAACGGGGGAACTCATAATGGGAGGGAAATTCATAAATGGGGATAACTCATAAACGGGGATAATCATAAACGGGGATAATTCAATAACGGGTATAATACATAAACGGGGATAAACTCATAAACGGGGATAACTCATAAATGGGGGATAACCATAAATGGGGATAACTCATGAAGGGATGGATAATTCATATAAAACGGGGATAACTCTAAACGGGGATAATTCATAAACGGGGATAATACATAATGGGGATAACTCATAAACGGGGATAACTCATTTAAACGGGGAAATACAAACGGGGATAACTAAATAAACGGGGATAATTCCTAAATGGGGAAACTCATAAAGAAGGAAACATAAAAGGGGATAATTCATAAATGGGGATAACTCATAAATGGGGAGATAACACATAAATGGGGATAATTCAAAACGGGGATAATATACAGGGAAAATTCATAAACGGTGATAATTCAAAACGGGGATAATACATAAATGGGGATAACTCATAAACGGGGATTAATACATAAATGGGGATAACTACATAACCGGGATAATACATAAACGGGGATACATCATAAATAGGGATAACTCATAAATGGCGATAAATCATAAATGGGGATAATTCATAAATGGGGTAACTCAGAAATGGGAAGGGAAAATTATTAACGGGGATAATACATAGGTAAACGGGAAACTTATAAACGGGATAATATCAATCTGGATAATTCAATAAACGGGGAGAAAATTCATAAATGGGGGATAATACATAAAGGGATATACTAAAAAATGGGGATAAATCATAAATGGGAGAAAATATAAACAGGATAATCATAAACAGAGATAACTCATAAACAGGATAATTCATAAACGGGGAAATTTCATAAACGGGGATAATACATAAACGGGGAAATTCTAAAGTGGATAATCATAAACAGGGGATAATTCATAAACGGGGATAACTAATAAAACGGGAAAATTCATAACGGGGATAACTCATATATGGGGATAACATAAATGGGAGATAACTAATAAACAGGATATTAAACAGGGATAATCATAAAAGGGTATAATTCATAAAAGGGATGGATAACTCTATAACGGGGATAATTATAAATGGGGATAAACTCATAAACAGGGATAATTCTATAACGGGGATAATCAAAACGGGGATAACTCATAAAGGGGAGGAATCTAAATGGGGATAATCATAAATGCGGGGATAATTCATAAACGGGGATAATTCATAAACGGGTATAATACATAAACGGGGATAATCATAAACGGGATAACTCATAAATGGGGAGAACTCATAAAGGGGATAATCATGAACGGGGATAATTATAAACGGGGATAACTCATAAAGGGGATAATTATAACGGGGATGGTACATAAATGGGGGAATTAATAAACGGGGATAACTCATAAACAGGGATTATCATAATGGGCATAACATGAACGGGATAATACATAATGGGGATAAATCATAAAGGGGATAACTCATAAACGGGGATAACTAATAAAAAGGGGATAATTCCTAAACGGGGATAACTCATAAAGAAGGATAACTCATAAAAGGGGAATAATTCATAAAGGGGACAATTCATAAATGGGGATAACTCATAAATGGGAATAAACACAATAAAGGGGATAATTCATAAAGGGGATAACTCATAAACAGGGAAAATTCATAAACGGTGATAATTACATAAACGGGGATAATACATAATGGGGATAAACTCATAAACGGGGATATACATAAAGGGGATAATCATAAACGGGGGTATACATACGGGTAACTCATAAATAGGGATAACTCATAAACGGCGATAACTCATAAATGGGGGATAACTCAGAAATGGGGAAAATCATTAAGGGGATAAACATAAACGGGGATAACTTATAACGGGGATAATTCATAATCGTGGGATAATATAAACGGGAAATTCATAAATGAGGATAATACATAAATGGGGGGGGATAATACATAAATGGGGATAACTATAAATGGGGATAATTCATAAAACAGGAAATTCATAAACGGGATAACCATATAAACAGGGATAATTATAAACGGGGAAATTTCATAAGGGGGATAATACATAAATGGGGGATAATACATAAATGGGGATAATTCATAAACAGGGATAATTCATAAACGGGGATAACTCATAAACGGGGAAAATTCATAAACGGGGATAACTCATAAATGGGGATAATACATAAATGGGGATAACTCATAAATGGAGATAACTCATAAACAGGATAATTCATAACCAGGGATAAACTCATAAACAGGGATAATTATAAACGGGGATAACTCATAAAGGGGATGGATAACATAAATGGGGATAACTCATAAACAGGGATAATTCATAAACGGGGGATAACTCATAAACGGGGGGGAAAGGAAATTCATAAAGGGGAAATTATAAATCGGGATAATCATAAACGGGGAATAATTCATAAACGGGTATAATACCATAAACGGGGATACTCATAAACGGGGGGATAACTCATAAATGGAGATAACTCATAAATGGGGAAACTCATGAACGGGGATATTCATAAACGGGTATAACTCATAAACGGGGATAATTCATAAACGGGGATGGTACATAAATGGGGTTAATTCATAAACGGGGATAACTCAAAACAGGGATAATAACATAACGGGGATAAACTCATAAATGGGGATAACTCATAAATGGGGATAACTCATAAACGGGGATAATACATAAACGGGGATAACTAATAAACGGGGATAATTCATAAATGGGGATAACTCATAAAGAAGGATAACTCATAAAAGGGGATAATTCATAAATGGGGATAACTCATAAATGGGGATAACTCATAAACGGGGATGGGAACACATAAATGGGGATAATTCATATAAATGGGTTGATAAACTCATAAACGGTGATTAATTATAAACGGGGATAATACATAAATGGGGATAACTTATAAAGGGGATAATACATAAATGGGGATAATCATTAACGGGGTTAATACATAAAGGGGATAACTCATAAATAGGGATAACTCATAAACGGCAATAACTCATAAATGGGGATAATTATAAATGGGGATAACTCAGAAAAATGAGGGAAAATTCATAACGGAGGAGGGTAATACATAAGCGGGGATAACTTATAAACAGGGATAATTCAATATCGGGATAATTCATAAAACGGGGAAGGAATTCATAAATGGGGATTAATACATAAATGGGGATAATACATAAATGGGGATAACTCATAAAGGGGGAATAACTCAAACAGGTATTTATAAACAGGATAACTCAAAACAGGGAAATTCATAAACGGGGAAAATTTAATAAACGGGGATAATACATAAACGGGGATAATTCATAAATGGGGATAATTCATCAACAGGGTAATTATAAACGGGGATAACTCATAAACGGGGGAAAATTCATAAACGGGGCATTAACTCATATAAATGGGGATAATACATAAATGGGGATAAACATAAATGGAGATAACTCATAAACAGGATAATTCAACCAGGGATAACTCATAAACAGGGATAATCATACGGGGTGATAATCATAACGGGGATAATCATAAAGGGGATATAACTATAAACAGGGATAATTCATAACGGGCCTAACCCATAAATGGGGATAACACATAAATGGGGATAACTCATAAAGGGATAATCAAAACTGGGATAACTCATAAACAGGGATAATTCATAAACGGGGAAAATTCATAAATGGCGATAATACATAAACAGGGATAATACATAAATGGGATAACTTATAAATGGGGATAACACATAAATGGGGATAACTCAAAACAGGATAATTTATAAACGGGGATAACCCATAAACAGGGATATTCATAAACAGGGATAATACATAAATGGGGATAACTCATAAACGGAGAAATTCTTAAACGGGGAAATACATAAATGGGGATAACTCAAACGGGGAAAATTCATAAACGGGGGATAAAACTAAACGGGAATAATACATAAACGGGGATAATTCATAAAGGGGGAAAATCGGAAACTTAAATGGGATAATTCATAATGGGGATAACTCATAAAGGGGATGATAATACATAAACGGGGATAATTCATAAAACTGGGATAATACATAAACGGGGAAAACACATAAATGGGGATAACACATAAACGGGGGGTACAGGGGTAATACATAAACGGGGTGGGGTATTGGGATAATTCATAAACGGGGATAATACATAAACGGGGTACAGGGATAATTCATAAACAGGGTTATGGGGATAATTCATATACGGGGAAACACATAAACGGGTGGTACAGGGATAATTCATAAACAGGGATAATACATAAATGGGGGATAAATACATAAAACGGGGATAATACAAAATGTGAGAACACATAAAGGGTATGGGGATAATACATAAACAAAATAATAATACATAAACGGGGAAGACAAATAAACGGGGAGAATACATAAACAGGGCACGGGGATAATAGATAAATGGGGATAATAATATACGGGGATTACAAACAGTGATAATACATAAACGGGATATTCATAAACGGGAATAATATATAAACTGGGATAATACAAAAACCAGGATAATTCTAAATGGGGATAATTCATAAACGGGGATATAACATAAACGGGGATAATTTATAATGGGGTAAATACATAAATGGGGATCTTTCATAAGCGGGATAAACATAAACGGGGATAATTTATAATGGTGGGGTAAATACATAAACGGGGATAATACATAAACAGGGAATAATCGGATATACATAAATGGGATAATACATAAATGGGGATAATTCATAAACGGGGATAATTTATAATGGGGGGTTAAATACATAAATGGGATCTTTCATAAGCGGGATAATACATAAACAGGGATAATACATAAACAGGGATAATACATAAACAGGGATAATACATAAACGGCGATAATACATAAACGGGGATAATTATAAACGGGATAATACATAAATGGGGATAATACATAAACAGGGATAATTCATAAAGGGATATAATACATAGATTGGGATTAATACATAAACAGGGATAATTTATAATGGGGATAATACATAAACGGGGATAAAGCATAAAACGGGGATAATTTATAATGGGGATAATACATAAACGGGGATAATTCATAAACTGGGGATAATATACAAACTGGGATAATATACAAACTGGGATAATACATAAACATGCTAATTATAAATGGGGATAATACATAAACGGGGATAATAACATAATAGGGGATAATTCATAATGGGGATAATACATAAGAGGGGATAACATAAACGGGGATAATTCATAATGGTGATAATTCACAAATGGGGATAATACATAAACGGGGATAATTCATAATGAGGATAATACATAAATGGGGATAATTCATAATGGGGATAATTCACAAATGGGGATAATTCATAATGGGGATAATACATAATGGGGATAATACATAAACGGGGATAATTCATAATGGGGACAATTCATAAACTGGGATAATACATAAGGGGAGGGAATAATTCATAATGGGTATAATACATAAACGGCGATAATTCATAATGGGGATAATTCATAATGGGGATGATATAAACGGGGATAATATATAAATGGGGATAATTCATAATGGGGATAATTCACAAATGGGGATAATTCATAATGGGGATAATACATAATGGGGATAATACATAAATGGGGATAATTCATAAACGGGGATAATTCATAATGGGGATAATTCATAATGGGGATAATTCATAAACTGGGATAATACATAATGGGGATAATTCATAAATGGGGATAATACATAATGGGGATAATTCATAATGGGGATAATACATAAACGGCGATAATTCATAATGGGGATAATTATAATGGGGATGATACATAAACGGGGATAATTCAGAAACTGGGATAGTTCACACACATGGTTAGTACACAAACAATAATAATTTTTAAAAAAGGGATCATTTATAAACTGGGATACCCCCCCCCCCCCCCCCCCCGATATTTACTGGGCTCTAGGAAGATGCCTGAGTTGCCATGTGGATTATCCTGCTCTTATTATAACCCTATCCATTAAAAAATCTAATGCTTGTGAAACTCATCATTTCAGGAGGTTTTACCTCTGTCAATAGTACATATGATTACCAGACCCCCAGACGTTGGATTCAGGATATTGTCCCATATGTACAGGGAGATGCTATTGACTGAACCACCTGTGCTTCCCTGAGGACATAACCAAATCATACACCTTAGGGGGAGGGACAGGCACACACCTGATTACTTAGAACTCTGTGGGACCCATCTGTGCCAGGTATAAAGTAATCAGAGGCTTTTTACTTGCAGCTTCACTGTATAACCGTATCAGGATGATAATCCCAACTACCCACACCTATGGCCAACTGTAGACAAGGAGGACAATGCTGTGTATACAGAGGATAACTACTATTTCATCATTCATTTTACACAAACATATAATAAGACTGAGAAAAGCTCTACCCCAAGGGGTGTGTTGAAAGGTAGCAACGTCTTTTATTATGGACAGTGGTGGAGTTGACAGTATTTTACCTGTTGTGAAGTTAAATCCAAAGCTTTAGATCAGAGCAACTAGGCAGTCAAACAATTTAAAAACTATAACTCTCTGCATCCCACTTAGCTGAATTAGGGGGAGTGGCGAGAGCTGTAGTTCTGTAATGGCAAAGCGCAACATTGCATTTGCACCTTCCACACGCGTTACTGTCTTTGTAGAGTGGCCGCAGCCTAATACTGCATTAAAGGAGCCTAAAAGCCCTACACTAACCATAAAACGCCACAAAACCTTATTAAAACAGAACTCCTGTGCTCTGGGCAGACATGCAAAGTATTTCCTTTATGTAACTTTGTCCAATGCACGTGCCCAGAACCACTGGAATTTTTACTTACAATAACAGCCATTTATCCAACTTTTAAAAATTTTCATATACCAACAATATTCAATCATGATAATATTCCTTTGTACACTGACCACTGGAATAAAGTCTAAACCGGAAACCTAAACCTCCCTGTTAAAACTATCAGGGAGATTCAATAAAAGTTCTTAGCATTAAAAATGGTGCTAATTTTGCCCCAACCAATCAGACATTATTTAACATTTGAAAGCTAACCTCTGATTGGTTGGGGCAAAATTAGCACCATTTTTAACGCTAAGAATTTTTATTGAATATCCCTGTAAATTTCTCAAACCTCCCCTACCCTTAGGATGGTGCAGTATTGTTACTGTTGGGCACATTATTTTTTTCTCTGTATGCTAATTATTTTATCTTAATTCCAAATTATTTAGGGAGGAGTGAAATGATCATATATGCTAACGCACAGATTGATGGACGCACCCGGACACAATGCAGTAGTGAATTTCAGCCACCATGTGGCACACAACATCGGAGTGAGCTGCAGGGGAGAGGAGAGCTGGAGGGGTGGGGGGACATTCGCCACCGGAGGGGGCTGCAATTCTTGAAAGAATCGGGAGGTGTGTGTGTGTGTGGGGGGGTTTACTGTTAAAATTTGAAACTGGACAAGAATATCCACTATTTAGTTCAAACAACCAGTAATTACATTTAAAAATCCTGCAATTAAATATCACCAAAACCCTTGCAGGTTTGACCCCCAATGTTGCCCATAATGCTTTGTAAAAATGATTCTGGACAGAAGCAGAAGCAAATGTGTTGAAAAAAATAAAACTGTAGTTCCCCTTTAACATGTAAAAAACGGAACTACATCCTGCCATAGGGAGAAAAAATGATTCATGCCCCCCTCCGCCCACAGTATAGAACCAGAACTCTCCGAATTTACTGGGACCCTCTTAGTAAATTCCAAGTTCCTCTACTTTGAATAAATATAATTAAAAAGGTTTCCTCTATAAACCAGCTATTTAGGATAACGCGTGAAACCTTACCTATTAATTTGTTCACATAATTGCCTGTTCTAATCCGACCATTTAATACCAGAGCGGGAAAAGTCAGTATCCTCTACCCTACCCAGAGCACATTCCCAGTCTGTTTTCTAAGTACAGTATACCCTGGAGTACGTTAAACCTCTAACCAGTCAAACAATATTCCACACTTTCCTTTTCATAGCCTGTTTTTTTAACTCTTGGCCTACTTCGTTGCCTGGCCAGACTCAGTGTCAAATTGTTAAATATCTTCCTTCCAGCTTGTTCTCGCTACTTGTTTTATTCCTATGAATAAAATCAGCAAACGATTTCAAAAAACAAAATCCAGATGCAATTTTTTTTGTCATTTAAAACCAAATGTGCCATTTTAATTCAAGATCCATGCGGCAGCAACTAACTGCTATCCAATGAAATGAGAAATGCAGAGTTTCAAAGAGTTTACACTTGTTGGGGATATAATGTTATTTACTGATAATCAATCATGCGGATGCTGGGAAAACGACCAATCCCATTATCATTGACCCATCACTGTCCACAGGATCAGTAGTACCTGGATGAAATTAAAGGGCAAGTCCGGCACTAAAATGAAACTTACATACAGGTAAATCACCCCCCAAAACCCTAAACGGTAATAGTTTGAAATCTGAAATATATAAGTCTAACCTGAAATCCTGCACAATGTCCTGTTGCCCCTGTTTCTGCTTCCTGGTTCTTCCAGTTAGTAACTGTCAGTTACGGATTTGTCAGTTGACAACACAGCCAATGACTGAATGTTAATCCCCTGTCTGCCTCTTCTGAGCATGCCCAGGCTCAGTACAGGTTTCTGAATTGCTCGATTTCCATGAGGCATCCAGAAGCATAGCAGGCATACAGTAATGAATTTATAGGACAAAGTATAATATATCAACATATTTTAAAGAGGCCATTCTTTCTAAAAGATGTTCTTATGAGGGTGGAGTTCTCCTTTAAACAAAGCCAATAGTGATCAAGTGAATGTTTATTCACCCCAATGATCAGAGCTGGGTTTTCCATTAGGCACCGTAGGCATGTGCCTCAGAACAACTGTGGTTGGAGGGCCCTGTTAATTATCAATCCCCATATAAAGTCAGACTTCTAATGGATAGAGATGACAATTGTTTGTGTTGCTTTGGCGATATCACCTTCACATATACCATGTCCCCATCTGTCCCTGCCCTTACCCTCCGCTCATCACAGAACCATCTTTTATATAGACCCCCCCACTCACATTGCCTCCTCTTGCCTTAAACCCCTTCCACTTTTGCCTCCCATCCTCTGGAATTCTATTCCCCACTCTCTTTGTCAATAAACCTCAATAAACACGGTTATATCTAACCTCATATCCTACCTCTCAGAGCACAGAACAGCATAAGACTGTCTTAAATTGACATTTCACCAGTGCTTACTAAGGCACTTCTACTGTTCCCTATGTATCTGTATGTTACCCACCTAACTAGAGTGTAAGCTCTACAGAGGCAGGGACCTCTTTCCTCATGTTACATGGTTCAAGCACTTGTATACTTTTTGATGCACATACTTAATTATTTCTATATTATTATTTATATTGTTACTTTTATTTATTATTAATATCGTTTTAGATTTATGTGTTTATATTTTTTGTCCCCTTTGTACATCTTTTTGTATTATAATATTGTACAGCGCTGTGTCCCCAAGTGGTGCTATATAAATAAACATATACATACATACATACATACATATGCCCTTCACCTGCCCACATGCCATTTGGAGCAAAACATTCCTGCAGTTCCCTCCTCTTACACCAACAAATATGATATAAACATCTTTAGAGACGACTGAATAGATAAATACAATGTTCCCTTATATTAATCCCAAGACATCAGTATCATTACTAAGTAATAAACTGTTACCACCAGTGATGATTCAGATAAGAATATGATCATGTTATAGGAGCGACCTTCGGGAAATGGTTTTATCCTGAAATTCTATTTTCCGTTTTTGTTTTGTTGCTTTTCTCCCATTCTCCTCTGTAAATCCCACAGGGAGACTCACACATCTGTATTGCTAAGAAACAACCGAACACAAGGAAGGAAGGAAGGGGATAGGGCTAGAGATCACATGCAGAGTTTTCTCTCTTTTTTTAATGTTGAGTAGGACTTGGTGAGGAGTGTAAACTCACATTGTGCCCCTCTGCTATACTGCATTGGTATAAACATATCACACATACGGAACTAAAAATAACATTTCACATTGTTTTGCATCTTTCCTTCCTGAGACAGGCAACATAAAGTTGAGCCATACATTAGTATTTTATTAACCGTTACAGCAATCTCATTTATAGGGATGCCCCAGGACAGAGGGCGAAGGCAAGGGGTGTCTGGAGTAGAGGTGGAATGAACATTGGTGCTGAACTTAATGTCCAAACCCTTTTACAACTCACCCACCCATGCATCAAACATGCAGCTTTGGATTTGTGTCCATAGCCCAATACCTATAACCTGTCGTTTCACCAGGCACTGGTGGCAGGGGCTTCTTAAATGGTGATGCCCATCAGGATGTGGATGGTGAGTAGGTCTCGTCCTGTTCCTCCTATATCTTCATAAATAAAGAAATTTAATATTGTAACAGACTCTTTCATTTTATTTTTACTTTACTATTTTACATTCAATATTTAACTATGGTTAATAATATAGAACGTGTGGTCAGATAATGCTGAATTCAACAGTCCCTACCCTTCTAGCTCCACTCTTTACACTTCCGCTAAACAGAGAATTTTACTGGTTACTGCTCCTACTTTACACACATATATATATATATCACTCCAACCAGTCATAGACCTTAAAGGACTATTATACTCACCTTCCCTGCTCCTCTTCTTTGGTTAGTACCTTTTACCCAGGGTGAGGACCTGAAACGCTTGGTCCACACCCCTGGGTTCGCGTAACTTGAAGCACAGCCTTACTGAAACGCTGCTCTGGTAGGCTCCGCCCCCTCCTCCCCATCGGGGACGAGGCCAATAGGAAGGCACGCTCTGCAATGAGCGTGCCTTCCTATTGGCCTCATCGCACAAGGAGAAGAGGGGGCAGAGCCTACCAGAGCAGCGTTTTAGTAAGGCTGTGCTGCAAGTTACGCAAACCCAGGGGTAAAGTCCTAGCGGTTCAGGTCCTCATCCTGGGTAAAAGGTACTGACCAAAGAAGAGGAGCGGAGGGAAGGTGAGTATAATTGTCCTTTAAGCGGGCTCTGGCTCGTAACTAAGTAACGATAAATGTGATGCTGGACTTTTAAACGTCAGATTTTATTTTACAAACATCAACGTGTTTCAACCTGTTTCAAAAAACGATGTCTGATGACTGATGTTTGTAAAATAAAACATGAAGTCCAGCATTGCATTTATCGTTACTAGTCCCCATTGGCTATTGGGGAAGTTGAAAAGTCTAATAAATTTGTTTTGAAAGTGCTAAATAACTGCTCTTTTTATTTCTTGTTTTTTATTCTTCCTATTTTATTGACTGTGTCTCCCACAGCCAGAGACATTCAGTACAAATGTGTGAAACACATAGGCGAAGTGTCTTCTAGCTAAGAAAGTTTTGGGCACATTTACAGACATTTTTGCACATACAGGGAGATTCAATAAAAGTTCTTAGCATTAAAAATGTTGCTAATTTTGCCCCAACCAATCAGATATTATTTAACATTTGAAAGCTAACATCTGATTGGTTGGGGCAAAATTAGCACCATTTTTAATGTACTTTTTTTGTACTTATTGTATTCTGCTGTGCCACAAACCTTATCAGCTCTGATTTCTCTTGATTGTATTCTGCTGTGCCACAAACCTTATCAGCTCTGATTTCTCTTGATTGTATTCTGCTGTGCCACAAACCTTATCAGCTCTGATTTCTCTTGATTGTATTCTGCTGTGCACAAACCCGTCATCTCTTATTTCTCTTGATTGTATTCTGCTGTGCCACAAACCTGTCACACTACTAATTAGCTCTAATTTCTATTTTTTGCATTCAGCTGTGTCCCAGACGCAGGTTTTAAAACTCTCAATACACGCAGACACTTACCATATTAGAACTTTTGCGCAGCCTTTCAAGACAAATCCAAAGTTTATACTTATACTTTTCCATTCTGGTGTGTTACTATGGTTCTATATGGAATCCCACCATACTGACATACACATTCTGACTTGTATTTCTACTTCTACTTGTATTTAAACTTTGTCAGAATATATAATAACAACCAAGTTCAATGTCAGATAAGGAAATCTAGAACTGAAGCAAGATAAACTTGAGAAAAGCAGTTTTTATCCTACCCCACAATGCAATTATCCCATTGAATTTCAATTCTGCCTTGTCTGTGCATGTGGGCAAGACCAGGTATTTGCTGGCATCAGAATAGGGCAGTAAGTCATGCAATTCCCATCGTAATTCATTTAAAAATGTTTGCACCTCATAGACTCTCAAAAATATTAAAGGGCATCTATACTGAATAATAGGTTATTTTAAATTGACCATAACTGGATACTATAATTCTTCCCAACCACCGCTGTATGTTTTATTGTTGATCTTCCCCCTATTTCTTTAGATATCCAATCTAAAACCTCTTATATTTCAGCTGTCAATCAAGTTCCTTGCTCATAATAACTATTCTTCTGTGAGTAATGCAGGTAAATTAATGCAAACAGGTTATCGCAGCTTTTCTAAGGGTAGCGTCTCTCTTTGAATTCCCCCATTGATGTTTCATTGCGATTTTCTGATTACCCTTAGAAAATTCTCAGAATCTATACTGTAGTTTATTAAAATATAATGGCCAAGAGTCAATAATATCATGTAAAATCTATCCCTATAATTGGTGCTTAGCTATGTCATCCCTTTGATGCTCATTCAAAATAAAATAACTTTAGAAGTCACCTTGGTATTCCATAACCTAAAAGCATAAAAGCTTTTGTCCTCTGGTCATGGAACTCCTCAGTGACTTCTGATATCCTTATATTTTACAATAAAGCAGTCTTTATTCATTTTATATATTGCAATATATATATATATATATATATATATAAGTACATTTTGCTTCTTAGTAGGTGTGAGTAAGGGAGTAACATTTCCCCATGTATACAGTAATTGTCATTTTTAGATTAGAAACACATTTTAATGTAAATTAAGTCATTGTTTTGTGGTTTTGTTAACAAGCTTGTTTCCTTTAGATCCACAGCAGCGCTTCACCTGATACAATATGTACTTTAGTGTTAAGTGCCCTGTTATGAATAACCAAAGAAGGATTTGTATGAACAGATGAAGCTTCCCCAAGAGACTATAGGAATTAAGGGTCCCATGGGAAAGATGAGATAGAGATTCGCATGTAGCAGCTGTAGATACCGTTGGTTTCCAATTCAGTTTAACAGGTAAGGGCCTTGGGTGGATCAACAGGTTCTTGTTATTGTAGATATTATAGTGGTAGTAACATAGGAAGATGGGAAGACTAAAGGAAACCTGTTTTCTGTACCTTGCAGTACCAGAGTTTCACTTGAGGTATCTATTAGAAATACTATATCAGCTTCATATAAAATGATTGCTAACTATTAAACACTTTTAGGAAAAACTCAATGGAAAATGCTTTATTTTAGAATAATATATTATTTAAAGGGCAAGTTCAGCCCCAAAATGAAAACTTACATACAGGTAAATCACCCCCCAGAACCCTAAACGGTAATAGTTTGAAATCTGTAATATATAAGTCTAACATGAAATCCTGCACAATGTCCTGTTTCCCCTGTTTCTGCTTCCTGGTTCTTCCAGTTAGCAACTGTCAGTTATGGATTTGACAGTTGACATCACAGCCAATGACTGAATGTTAATCCCCTATCTGCCTCTTCTGAGCATGCCCAGGCTCAGTACAGGCTCAGTACAGGTTTCTAAATTGCTCAATTTCCATGAGGCCTCCAGAAGCATAGCAGGCATACAGTAATGAATTCATAGGACAAACTATGATATATCAACATATTTTAAAGAGGCTATTCTTTCTAAAAAAAATTCTTATGAGGGTGGAGTTGTCCTTTAAGGTTGAATAAGACATTTTAGGACACAGGGAAAAAAGCCAGTATAATGCAGCAAAAAAAATC
>JAACNH010000899.1:94452-107700 GCA_019447015.1 Hymenochirus boettgeri | reverse complement strand
ATAATGTTGTACTAAACACACATCTCCAGGTAGTAGAACTCCTACTCAGGTGTCTTTAAATGTGTACTAGACAACACATCCTCAGTTAAACAGCATCTACTGGTAGTAACTCCTATCTAGGTGTCCCCTTTATATGTGTACCGGACACACACATCATTTCCTACGTAAACACTCTACATGTAGTAACTCCTACTCTGCGGTGTCTTTATACATGTGTGACTAGACAACACCATCCTCAGTAAAACACTCTACACTGGTAGTAACTCCTACTCTGAGGTGTCCTTTATAATGTGGTACCAGACAACCCATCTCCATGTGTGGTAACTCCTACTCTGAGTGTCTTATAATGTGTACTAGACGCACATCCTCATACACATCTACATGGTGTAACTCCTACTCTGAGAGTGTCTTTCATAATGTGTACTAGACAACACACTCATGCCTCCATGTAGTAACTCCTACTCTGAGGTGTTCTTTATACTGTGACTAGACAACACATCTCAGTAACCCTCCTTAACTGTCCTACTCTGAGGTGTCTTTATAATGGGTACCCAGACAACACTCTACATGTGTAACTCCTACTCTGATACGTCTGGTCTTTAATAATGGTGTAAGCACAACACGATCCTCAGTAACACACATCTACATGGTAGTAAACCTCCTCTCTGGAGGTGTCTTATAATGTTGTACCAGACAACACATCTCATGTAGTAACTCCTACTCTTGAGGTGTCCTTTCATGTGTAATACAGACAACACATCTACTGGGTAGTAACTCCTACTCTGAGGTGTCTTTATAATGTGTTTACTAGCAACACCTCTACATGGTAGTACGCTCTACTCTGGTGTGTCTTTATAAGTGTACTAGACACACATCCTCAGTAAACACATCTACATGGTATAACCTCCTACTCTGAGGCTGTCTTTATAGATTGTACCAGACAACACAGCCTCGTAAACACTCCATGGTAGTAACTCTACTCTGAGGTGTCTTTATAATGTGGACACAACACATCTACATGTAGTAACTCCTACTCTGAGGTTCGTTATAATGTGTACCCAGACATACACATCTCAACACATACAGGTAATAAACTCCTACTCTGAGGTGTCTTTTTATGTGGTACTCAGACAAGCACATCTATCCACTCAAGGTAGTAACTCCATCTCTGAGGTGTCTTTATAATGTTGTCACTCCTGACAGACACATCTACATGGTAGTAACCCTACTCTTAGGTGTCATTATATGTTCCAGACACACTCTACATGGTAGTACACTCCTATCTAGGTGTCCTTTATAATGTGTACTAAGCAACACAAATGCCTCAGTAAACACATCTTAACACATGGTATACACTCCTACTCTGATGTGTGCTTTATAATGCTGTTACTCAAACACATCCTCCCAGTAACACTCTACACTGGTAGTAACTCCTACTCTGAGGTGTCCTTTATAATGTGTACCAGACACCACAGCTCTAACAAATTAAATGGTAGTAACCTCTACTCTGAGGTTGTCTTTATAATGTGTACCATACAGACATCACATCTACATGGGTACGTAACTCCTACTCTGGAGGTGTCCTTTATAATGGTGTACTCAGACACACATCCTCGTAACCACTCTACATGGTAGTAACCTCCTACCTGGGTGCTTTATAATGTGTACTCAGACAACACACTGTACCATCTACATGGTAAGTAACTCCTACTCCTGAGGTGTCTTTATAATGTGTACGCATAGACCACACTTACATGGTAGTAACTCCTACTCCTGAGGTGGTCTTTAATCAATGTGTAACTAGACAACACATCTGCCTACATCAGGTAGTACTCCTACTCTGAGTGTCTTTTATATATGTGTACTAGACAACACCATCTTCATACAATATGGTAGTAACTCGCTACTTGAGGTGTTCTTTTATAGTTATATGACACACACCCTATAACACATCTACATGGGGTAGACTCCACTCTGAGGTGGCTTTATAATGTTGTACTAGACACACACATCTCAACAATGGCTACATGTAGAACTCCTACTCTGAGTGTCTTTATATGGTACTAACCAGACAACATCATCTCCATGGTGTAGAACTTCCTACTCTGAGGTGTCTTTATAATGTGTACTAGACAACACATCCTCATACACTGTCATGGAGTAACTCCTACTCTGAGGTGTCTTTAATAATTTGTACCAGACAAACACTCCTATAAACACATCTAATGGTATGTAACTCCTACTCTGAGTGTCCCTTCAATGTGTACTCAGACAAGCACATCCGTCAGTTAAACACATCTCTCTGTGTCAAGTAACAGTCCTACTCTGAGGTGTCTTTATAATGTGTACCAGACAACACATCTCCAAGGTAACGAATCCGCCACCTGTGTTTATTACAGAACACTCCTCTAACAATCACGAGTAACCTTGGTGTCTTTTATAAATGTTGTACCACCAGACACACATCTAACATGGTAGTATACTCCTACTCTGAGTGTGTCTTTATAAATGGTACGCTAGACAACACATCTACATGGTAGTACTCCTACTCTGATGTTCTTTATAATGTGTACTACATCCTCATGACAACACATCTACATGGTAAGTAACATCCTACTTGAGGTGTCTTTTAATATGTGTATACTAGACAACACACCTCATAACCATCACATGGTATAACTCCTACTCTGAGGTGTCCTTTATAATGTGGTACTCCAGACAACACATCCATGGTAACTATACCTGGGTGCTTCTTGTGACTATACAAACACATCTACATGGTAGTCAACTCCTACTCTGAGGTGTCCTTTATAATGTGTACAACAACCTCGTACACACATCTACATGGTAGTAACTCCTACTCGGAGAAAGACACCTCAGAGTAGGAGCGACGACCCGGGAGATCGTCGGTTGTCTAGGACACCTTATAAAGACAACCTCAAGGAGGGAGTCTACTACACCCATGTAGATGGGTGGTCCGGTACACATTCTACCAAGACCCCTCAGAGTAGGAGTTACTACCATGTCGATGTTGTTTTAACTGAGGATGTGTTTGTCTAGTACACATTATAAGACAAAACCTCAGATAGGATTACTACATTTATATGTGTTGTCTGGTACACTTATAAAGACACCTCAGAGGTAGGAGTTACTACTACCATGAGATGTTTTTACTTACTGAGGATGTCTTGTCTGGTCACATATAAGACAAACCTCAGAGTAAGTTACTAACCTGTAGATTCTTTTACTGAGGACTGTGGTTGTCCTGGTCAAACGCACTTTATAAAACAGACACCTCAGAGTAGCCTTACTACCATGTAGATGTGTTTCCTGAGGATGTGTCTGTCTGTACACAATTATAAACAGACACCTCAGAGTAGTGAGTTTACACCCTGTAGATGTGTTGTCTGGTACACATTAAAAAGACACCCTCAGAGTAGGAGTTACTACATGTAATGTGTTTACTGAGGTGTGTTGTCTAGTACAACATTATAAGACACCTCAAGAGAGTTCTACCATGTAGAATGTGTTTACTGAGGATTGTGTTGTCTGGTACACAATTACTAAAGACCCTCAGAGTAGGAGTTACTACTAACCATGTAGATGTGTTTACTGAGGATGTTTTTGTCTATACACATTATAAAGAACCCCTCAGGTAGGAGTACTACCTGTAGAAGTTGTTGTCTGGTCACATTATAAAGACACCCTAAGAGTAGGAGCCCCACCATGTAGATTTTTTATGAGTGATGTTGTTGTCTGGTACACATTATAAAGCACCTCAAGTAGGAGTACACCATGTATATGTGTTTTACTGAGGATGTGTTGTCTAGTACACATTATAAAACCCATCGACGTATGAGTTCTACCATGTAGATGCGTTGTCCTAGTACACATTATACAAGCCACCCCTCAGAGTAGGAGCCTTTACTACCATGTAATGTGTGGTCTGGTACACACATAACAGACAACCCTCAGTAGGAGTTACTACCATGTAGATGTGCTCTGTCTAGTACACCTTATAAAAACCTCAGAGTAGGAGTTTTACTACCATTAATGTGTTTTACCTGAGGATTCTTGTCTGGTACACATTATAAAAGACACCTTCAGAGTAGGAGTTACTACCATGTAGATGTTGTTGTTAGTTACACCTTATGAAAGACACCTCAGAGTAGGATTTCTTCCATTGTCTTCTGTTTGGTTGGTCTAGTACAACCATTATAAAGACACCTCAGAGTTAGAGTTACTACCATGGTGATTGTGTTGTTCTATGTAACACATTAGTTAGACCACCTCAGAGTAGGCGTTACACTACCATGTAGAGGTGTTCGTCCCCTAGGTACACATTATAAGAACACCTCAGAGTAGGAGTTACTACCATTAAGATGTGGTTTTGTCTAGGTACACTTAGAAAGACACCTCAGAGTAGAGTACTACCATGTAGATGTGTTTTACTGAGACGTGTTGGTCTAGTACCAATTTATAAAGACACCTCAGAGTATGAGTTTTACTACCACGTAGATGTGTTTTCTACTGAGGATGTGTGTCTAGTACACATTATAAAGACAACCTCAGAGTAGGAGTTACTACATGAGATGTGTTTACTGCAGGATGTCGTTGTCTATACACATTATAAAGACAACCTCCGAGTAGGATTTACTACCTGTAGATGTGTTGTCTAGTACACATTATAGACAACCGACCTTTAAAATTACTTAAGGTCCGGCTTCTAGCTAGACAACGTCAAAACCTTCCAGCATATAAGCGACACGGCGTGTCCTAGGGTTTGGGGCCTATAGGCCGACAGGGGGCAAGGCTTCATGTGGGAAAGGGGATGCGGATTGTGGAGGTTGGGGGCTGACAGGGTGGGCACAAGCAAGCAGATTATTCAGGCTGATTGATTGATATTTCCGTGTATCGCTCAGGGCAAAAAATCTATGGTGATATTGGCAATTACTACCAAGTCTTACAAAAAAACAACCCGCCCGGGAGCCGGGGGGGCGACTTCACACACGCCCGGGGAGCGGGGGGCCAAGACTTTACAACCACCACGCCCGGGGGCCGGGGGGCGACTTTCCTTACAAAAAACAAAAAAACCGCCCGGGGAGGCGACCTTTACAACCCGCCCTGCCGGAGCTCGTGTGGCGACTTTACAAAACGCACACCGCCGGGGAGCCGGGGGGGCGACTTTACAAAACAACCGCCCGTGGAGCCGGGGGGGCGACTTTACAACCGCCCGGGGAGCCCCGGGGGGGCGACCTTTACACCGCCCGGGGGCTCGTGGGGCTACTTTACAACCGCCCGGGGAGGCCGGGGGGGCGACTTTACAACACGCCCCCGGGGAGCCGGTGGGGGCGACTTTACAAACAAAACACAAAACCGGCCCGGGGAGCCGGGGGGGCGACTTTCCACAAACACCGCCCGGGGACCGGGGGGCGACTTTACAACACGCCCGGGGAGCCGTGGGGGGCGACTTACAGATACAACAACCGCCCGGGGAACGGGGGGCGACTTTACAAAACCGCCCGGGAGACGGGGGGCGACTTTACAATACACCGCCCGGGAACGGGGGGGCGCCTTTACAAAAAACCGCCCGGGAGACGGGGGGGCTACTTTACACCCCCGGGGAGACGGGGGGGCGACTTCAAACAAAAACCGCCCGGGGCGACTGGGGGGCGACTTTACAATTACACCGCCCGTGGAGACGGGGGGGGGCGACTTTACAACAACAACACACACCGCCCGGAGACGGGGGGGCGACTTACAACAACACCTCCCGGGGAGCCGGGGGGGGGCGACTTACACCCGCCCGGGGAGCCGGGGGGGCGACTTTACAACAACACCTATACAAATTTACAACCGCCCTGGGAGCCGGGGTGGCGACTTTACACCGCCCCCTGGTAGCCGGGGGTGCTACTTTAACACAACCGCCCGGGGAGCCGGGGGGCGACTTTACCACTTACAATACACCCGCCCGGGGGGAGCCGGGGGGCGACTTTACAAAAACACCGCCCGGGAGCCGGGGGGGCGACCTTTAAACACAACCGGCCCGTGGAGCCGGGGGGGCGACTTTACAATAACCCCCCGGAGCCGGGGGGGCGACTTTTACAAACCGCCCGAGCCGGGGTGCCGACTTTACACCGCCCGGGGAGCCGGGGGGGCCTACTTTACAACGACACCAACCGCCCGGGGAGCCGGGGGCCGCTTTACAATTACACCGCCGTGGAGCCGGGTGGCCGACTTTACCAAACGCCCGGGGGCGGGTGGCCCTTTACATTACACGCCCGGGGAGCCGGGGGGCCGACTTTACACCGCCCGGGGAGCCGGGGGGCCGACTTTACAAACACCACCTCCCGGGATCCGGGGGCCGACTTTACATACGCCCGGGGGGAGCCGGGGGGGGCCGACTTTACAAATTACACCGCCCGGGGAGCCGTGGGTTCCGACTTTACACACCGCCCGGGAGCCGGGGGCCGACTTACAACCGCCCCGGGGAGCCGGGGGGGCCGACTTTTAACAAACCGCCCTGGGCCCGACTTACCGGTGTTAGTACTGAGCTCCCTGTCCCTGGTACCTGCATATCTGCCCTGCCACTATATTACTGACACCCAAAGTTTCTAGCCTCAGCGCCCTTGGTACCCAATAAGAATCTGACTTGCCATGATCCCCCCTGATTGCCGAGCGTGATCATCTCCCTGTATCCCAATCCCATCCCACTCAGGAGTTTTCTGGGTTAAGAATTTTTTTCATGATGAAATCCATTGGTCCCGAGGGCGAAAGAAAGAATGGAAAGGGGGAGGGGCCTTGGGATGGGGAGGGGCTTGTTCTTCTCAATGGGCTGTGCCCTGAATGTGAACCTCTGGCTCCCTTCACAGATCAGGCAGATGCCAAGGGCAATCCAGAGGGAAGGACCTGGCCACACAGACCAACTCAGGTAAGAGCGGAATCTGCACCATAGCAATGGCCCCCAGGGTCAGATTAACATGGGGCCCCTGTCTGGCACATCAAGGGACCATTGTTCTCGTAATTAGGAAACTTTCTCTGCACTTCACATCCCCTGGACCTGGCAGGGTAACAAAGTGAGTATTTATATATTTATCATCACTATCCGCCGATAGAGTATTATATATATATTATCATCACTAATCGTCACGGATATAGTATTATATATATCATGCTCATCCACTAATCGCAACGGATAAGTATTATATATAATCTTGTATCATCACTAATCAGCACGTATAGAGTATTTATATATATATTATCATCACTATCCAAAGCACGGATAGAGTATTATATATATATTTATCACACTATCGCACGGATAGAGTGAAATTATATATAGATTCTCTCCTATCGCACGGATAGAGTTTATATTATATATTATCATCACTATCGCACGGATAGAGTATTATATATATATTATCATCACTATCGCACGGATAGAGTATTATATATATATTATCATCAACTAATCGCACGGAGAGAGTATTAGATATATATTATCATCACTATCGCACGGATAGAGAAATTAGATATATTATTATCATCACTATCGCACGGATAGAGTCTTATATATCTATTATCATCATATCGCACGGATAAGTATTATTATAATTATCATCACTATCGCACGGATAGAGTATTCTATATATATTATCATCACTAACGCACGGAGTAGAGTATTATAATCTATATCATCCACTATCGCACGATAGAGTATTAGTATATATTATCATCACTATCGCACGGATAGAGTATTAGATATATATTATCATACTATCCGCCGGATGAGTATTATATATCGATATCTCACTACGCACTGATAGACATTATCTATATATTCTCATCACTTCGCACTGATAGAGTATTATTATAATAATTATATCAACTACGCACGGAATAGAGTATTTATATAGATTATCATCACTATCGCACGGATAGAGTATTTCTTATATTACAAAACATCACTATCGCACTGGATAGAGTATTATATAATATTATCATCACTATCGCACGTATAGAGTATTATATATATATTAAAATCATCACTATCGCACGTTTAGAGTAATTAGATATATATTATCATCACTATCGCACGGATAGGTATTACATATATATCATCATCACATCAGCACTGATAAGTATTATCATATATATCATCATCACTATCGCCGGATAGAGTATTATATTATCTTATCATCACATTTGCAACGGGTAGTGTTATATTATATTAATTATCACTATCACAAACAGATTACAGTGTATGTAATGTATTTATATAGCGCCACTTGGGGACACAGCGCGTACTTATAACATTACAGATTATACGTATGTATGTATATGTTTTATTTATATAGCTGCACTTGGGGCACCAAGCGCTGTACATTTATACAATACAGATTATACAGTATGTAGTATATGTTTATTTATATAGCGCCATTGGATCCAGCGCTGTAATTATAAAATACAGAATTATACAGTATGTATGTATATGTTATTTATATCGCGTCCACTTGGGACACAGCGCTGTACATTATAACAATACAGATTATACAGTATGTATGTATATGTTTATTTCATAGCGCCACTTGGGGACACAGCGCTGTACATTAACAATCAGATTATACAGTATGTATGTATATGTTATTTATATAGCTCCACTGGGACACAGCGCTGTACATTAACAATACAGATTATACAGTATGTATGTATAGTTTATTATATAGCGCCACTTGGGGACCAGCGCTTTACATTATAACAATACAGATTATACAGTATTAGTATATGTTTATATAGCGCCACTTGGGGACCAGAGCCTGTGATATTAAACAATACAGATTATACAGTATGTAGGTTATATGTTTATTTATACAGCGCCACTTGGGTACACGCAGCGTGTCATTATAACAATACAGATTATACCAGTATTATGTATATGTTATTTATATAGCGCCACTTGGGGACAACGTGTACATTATAACATATCAGATTATACAGATTATGTAGTTTTATTTATATAGCGCACTTGGGAACACAGCGCTGTACATTATAACAATACAGATATACAGTATGTATGTATATTTTTATTTTATAGCGCCACTTGGGGACACAGCGCTGTACATTATAACAATACAGATTATACATATATATGTATATGTTTTATTTATACGCCACTTGGGACACAGCGTTTACATTATACAATACAGTATACAGTATGTATATATGTTTATTTATATAGCGCACTGGGTACACAGCGCTGTACATTATCAATACCATATTATACAGATGTATGTATTGTTTTTTATATAGCCCACTTGGGTACCAGCGCTGTACATTATACAATACAGATTATACAGTACTGTATGTATTGTTTATATAGCGCCACTGGGTACACAGCGCTGTACTTATAAAACATACAGATTATACAGTATGTATTAATGTTTTTATTTATAAGCGCCACTTGGGTACACAGCGCTGTACATTATAACAATACAGATTATAACGTATGTGATGTACATGGTTATTTATATAGCGCCACTTGGGTACACAGCGCTGTACATTATAAACAATACGATTATACAGTATGTATGTATATGTTTATTATATAGCGCCACTTGGGTACACACGCTGTACATTATAACAATCAGATATACAGTAATATGTATATGTTTATATAGCGCCATGGGTAGACACCGCGCTGTACATTATAACAATACAGATTATACAGTATGTATGTATATGTTTATTTATATAGCGCCACTTGGGGACACAGCGCTGTACATTATAACAATACAGATTATACAGTATGTACGTATATGTTTATTTATATAGCGCCACTTGGGTACACAGCGCTGTACATTATAACAATACAGATTATACAGTGTGTACGTATATGTTTATTTATATAGCGCCACTTGGGGACTTATATCGCGTCCCCACTTGGGGACACAGCACTGTACAATTATAACAAACATTATATAGCGCCACTTGGGTACACAGCGCTGTACATTATAACAATACAGATTATACAGTATGTATGTATATGTTTATTTATATAGCGCCACCTGGGGACACAGCGCTGTACATTATAACAATACAGATTATACAGTATGTATGTATATGTTTATTTATATAGCGCCACTTGGGTACACAGCGCTGTACATTATAACAATACAGATTATACAGTATGTATGTATATGTTTAACAGATTATATAGTATATATAGGTTTATGCATGTATACGCATATTAAAATACAAAAAGTCATATTAGGGGAGAAATATTTAAATGTAGATTTCATGATGCTGATATTTATTTATATAAGTGCTTGAAACATGTAACATGAGTTAAGGAGGTCCCTGCCCTGTAGAGCTTACAATCTAATTTCATTGACAAGGGAATAATTTGGGGTTTTTACTTGTTCAGATCAGTGTCACTTCTGGTAGGAATGTAACTGGAAATATCTGCCAAGATTAGAAGTGGCCCGGGGCCCAAACACTGGTAAAAGGATTATAATTTACAGTAATGTAATAGATAAAATTTTAGTAACTTAAATGAAAGGAATATCAACTAGTCCCACTGATTGGTCACTGGTAGCTTTAAACAGCTAATTACATTCACTTCCTGCTCCCACGACACAACAGGGCGACTCACATTGGGATCTTATCATGGGGTTCACCCAGACACCCTAGTATTAGAGTCTGTGAATGGCTAGTATTGTGGAAAGTTTGGCTCCCATCACAACAAACAGGTTTGTTCACACCTAATGCATAAAGATAAATTCAACATGTGCAACTTCTAGATTGGTGATAACTAGGGTGAGTTAGGATGGCAGCTCCCACTGTGCAAGGGAGATAAAGTCACAGATCTGCCTGAAATGAAATCCCTAAGATAACAAGGACACAGATGTTCCTCTCCCACCAAGGGACAGTACAGTATGAGGGTATAGCTTATTGTATGTACAGAACATTCCTTCTCTGTATATTTATATTTATACATATGGGTGGGAGCTGCCATATTGTTTCCCTTAGACAGTACAGTATGAGGGTATAGCTTATTGTATGTACAGAACATTCCTTCTCTGTATATTTATACATATGGGTGGGAGCTGCCATATTGTTTCCCTTAGACAGTACAGTATGGGTGGGAGCTGCCATATTGTTTCCCTTAGACAGTACAGTATGAGGGTATAGCTTATTGTATGTACAGAACATTCCTTCTCTGTATATTTATATTTATACATATGGGTGGGAGCTGCCATATTGTTTTCCTTAGACAGTACAGTATGAGGGTATAGCTTATTTGAATGAATATAACCGTGTGGATCATCTTACAGGGCAGCCAATAAGGTGTTGGAGTGGTTCTGAGTGGGGATCAGGAGGAAGATGGCGGTGAAGTTCTGGTTATTGTTGGTGCTGGTGAAGGTGTCACACAGCACCTCATTTCCAGGTAAGGTTTTGCCGTGACTAATGCTGTTGTCTCTAGGTGGTGACTAACCTTTACCAGTATCTGCCCCCTTGTCGGTCTATGTCCCCCTCACCTTTAACGAGTACTGAGGTTTAAATCTCCGGTTCCAGGTTCAGCCGGTGCCAATTGAACCTGCGTTGCCACATGGCAAACTAAATTCCGTAGCTGTTCCATGATAATTCCCAGTATTTCGGTGCCAGATCCCAGCGCCAAGTTAAGTCTGGGTGAGGGATTTTCTAGAACTTGATACCATCTTCCAGCTCTGCCAATTTCTCACTAGTTACCGATTAACCCGAGGGGTACGAACAGTTAGTGCCACTAGCTGGTGTTAACTGGCAATGTGGACGGTATCACAGCCATTACCATTACCCCGAGCCCGTACCAGGGTTGGTAACGGGCACGTTTAGTAGTTTTGGGAGAAATCTGTTAAAATCATTGGTAATAACGATCCCAGTATCAATATTCGTGTAGAGAACGCGGTGGTAACCGGCACCAAAATATGGTCAATGGTCACCAGGAACCAACCATGAAAAGATTTTATTTCCTTTCACAGACAAAGAAAAAGACCCAAATTACTGGCGGAAACAAGCGCAGGAGACGTTGAAAAACGCTCTGGACCTAGAGACACTCAACACCAATATCGCCAATAACATCATCATGTTCCTGGGCGACGGTGAGTGCCCCACAAAACACTGCAATAGCGCCCCCTAGCCAATGCCAGATATTACAGGAAACCTGTACTACAATAGCGCCCCCTAGTCAAAGCCAGATATTACAGGAAACCCGTACTACAATAGATTATATTTTTACATAGGGTGGAGCTGCCATATTGTTTACATTAGACAGTACAGTATGAGGGTATAGCTTTTGTGTATACAGAACATTTCCTTCTCTGTATAGTTATACATATGGGTGGGATCTACCATATTGTTTTCCTTCCTTAGTATACAGTACACGTAATGAGGGTATAGCTTATTGGTTTTACAGACATTCCTTCTCTGTATCTCTATTTATACATATGGTGGGAGCTGCCAATTGTTTCCCATTGACGTACAGTGAGGGTGAACGTATTGTGTATAGTACAGAAACATTCCTTCTCTGATAGTTTAATACATATGGGTGGGCGCGCTGCTCATATTGTTTTTCCCTTAGACAGATACAGTATGAGGGTATAGCATTTATATGTGTAAGACAACATTCCTTCTCTTATGTATATTTATACATGATGGGTGGGAGCTGCCATATTGTTTCCTTAGGACAGTACAGAGAGGGTAATAGCTTTATGTATGATTACAGAAACGTCGTCTCGTTTGTTATACTTTAGTACCATGGGTGGAGCTGGCTATGTGTTTCCTTAGCAGTACGTATGAGGTTATAGCTTATTGATTTACAAACATCCTTCTCTGTACATTTTAATATGGGTGGGAGCTGGCCATATTGTCCCTAGAGCAGTACAGTATAGGGTTAGTTATTTATCGACGAAACATTCACTTTCTCGTCTTTTATATTTATACCATATGTGGGGGTGCATTATTTTTCCCTTAGACAGTACAGTATGAAGGGGATGATTTATTGGTAACAGAAACATTCCTCTCTGTATATTATACATATGGGGGGAGCTGACCATATTGTTTCCCTTAGTATAGCTTATTGTATGTACAGAACATTCCTTCTCTGTATATTTATATTTATACATATGGGCGGGAGCTGCCATATTGTTTCCCTTAGACAGTACAATATGAGGGTATAGCTTATTGTATGTACAGAACATTCCTTCTCTGTAT